>JAFFST010053832.1:213979-235249 GCA_022414735.1 Noturus placidus | reverse complement strand
GAGACCTTGTGCTCCTCCACCTTCCGTTTGAGGATGCCCCACAGATGCTCAATAGGGTTTAGGTCTGGTGACATGCTTGGCCAGACCATCACCTTCACCCTCAGCTTCTTTAGCAAGTCAGTGCTAAATACATGCTGGGAAGTGGTGTCTGTTAGTGTGTATATACAGTAAAGTAATATACAGTTTATATACAGTATACACCCATAGCACACTTGGTCTGAGAATGCAACTTTCTGACTGTGAATTGAACCGCGCACACACACACACACACACACACACACACACACACACACACACACATATAAATATATATATATATATATATATATTCCTCCGGGCACTCCGGTTTCCTCCTCCAGTCCAAAGACATGCATGGTAGGCTGATTGGCATGTCTAAAAGTGTCCGTACTGTATGAATGGGTATGTGATTGTGCCCTGCGATGGTGCCCGATGTTTCCTGGGATAGGCTCCAGGTTCCCCGTGACCCTGAAAAAAGAGTAAGTAGTAGAGGATGGATGGGATATATATATATATTACTACACCTTACACCTGCTTACACCTTTCATCTCAATTACGATAGGTTTTGTCCAGAGACGACTGATATCTGTTGCACAATTTGACTTGTCATGTTCTATTTATTCAACAGGGGGCGCCAATTCCTCACTGAAAATGCGCCAAGAGACTTTATTATTACCAAATACGCGGTTTTCTCACGGTATTGTGGTTCTTTTAAACTGTTTCCCTGGGTAGATTTTATTTTGTCTGTGGCTTGGAGTTGAACTCCGAGGGAAACCTCCTTGGCAATCCTTAATTTAGGGAAATAGAACATAAAAAAAATAATAATAAAACTAGAAATCCATTGATTTATAAGGTATTTTTCATATTGTAGCAAAAAATTATATGTTTAAAACAACAATTAATATTATATATATATATATATATATATATATTCGGTCTTTGCCAGCGCAGACCACGATGATCTGCCCAGGTCTGTCGATCCTGGGCGACCCCCATCCGCTGAGGCCCCTGTCGTCGTCGCAGTTGGGACCAGACCCGCAGTTGGGACCAGACCTCGGCTTGCAAGGCTAGCGCCTACAATCACACCCACATTCACACACCCATGCATACACTTTAGACTCACCAATCAGCCTACCATGCATGTCTTTGGACTGGGGGAGGAAACCGGAGTACCCGGAGGAAACCCCCCCACTGGGAGCACATGTAAACTCCACACACACATATGGCCCCGGCAGGACTCAAACCCTGGACCCTGGAGGTGTGAGGCGAACGTGCACACCTCCAAGCGACATTCTTACTACTTGAAGACTACCAAATATGGACTTAAAGACACGCCCACATTAACATCTATAGTCTTTTTATATAGCGTCAAGGACACAACCATATTTTTATGTCACTCCCACTCAGAGAGTTTCATTTTAATATAAACTCAGTGATACGCCCACATTTCCATATATGCCACGCCTTCTCTCTGACAGTAGAGTAAACGCGGAAGTTTTGTCAGAATGTAGGCATGAACGTTACCAGATGTTTGCACTAGAACATCTGTACACCACGGCGTGAAGGCAGGAGACGATTTCGGCGTTTGATGATGCAGTCCGGGGTTTTGTGGCTGCTGTTCTCACTGACAGTTTGCGGTGCGAACTTTTCCCCGCCGGTGGTGAACATCAGTCTGGACCAGACTCCAGAGCTGAGATGGGTTCCACTTAAAGAGCTCTACAGTAAAGAGTTCTTACAGAAAGCAGCAGCTCAGGTGATCGAGTGAGTGAGTATACATGGTTTTCACCACTAATAAGAAGTGTAGTCGGTATGTTTTGAGTTGTTATCGTGTAGCCTTTCTGTCTTTAGTTGTAACTGTGTTTTTATAAGAAATTGAAGCACCCCTAATACCTCCAGTTATGTAAAAATAATAACAATCACACCAGTTAACAAGATTAACGAGTTATGATCCTTTCACTTTTTTTTTATTCTGTAGTGTGTATTTATTCTGTATGTTATTTTATTCTGGGTTCTTTCATAAAGAGAGGTGTGTAAAGACATAAAGAAATAAAGTTTTCAAGCAAGCTCACTACAGGTGAATAGGATAAAACTGGTAGTAATTTTTGTATCGAAAAAAATTATAATTGTGCAAAAAATAATACAAGCCATTGTGACGCTGAAGAGTGTCTTCACAGTGAAATCTTTTTTTTTTTTTTTTTTTTTAAATTGTAACAAAGTAGGGGCGCACGGTGGCTTAGTGGTTAGCACGTTCGCCTCACACCTC
The DNA here is from genome assembly GCA_022414735.1 of Noturus placidus. Lineage (NCBI taxonomy): Eukaryota > Metazoa > Chordata > Actinopteri > Siluriformes > Ictaluridae > Noturus > Noturus placidus. The sequence continues at coordinate 232,968 of JAFFST010053832.1, read as the reverse complement.
CGGGGTTCGAGTCCCGCCAGGGCCATATGTGTTTGCATGTAAGTTTGCATGTTCTCCCCGTGTGTCGGGGGTTTCCTCCGGGTACTCCGGTTTCCTCCCTCAGTCCAACGACATGCATGTTAGGCTGATTGGGGTGTCTAAAGTGTCCGTAGTGTATGAATGTGTATGTGATTGTGCCCTGCGATGGACTGGCACTCTGTCCAGGGTGTACCCCGCCTTGTGCCCGATGCTCCCTGGGATAGGCTCCAGGTCCCCTGTGACCCTGAAAAGGAGTAAGTGGTTGAAGATGGATGGATGTAACAAAGTATAGATTTTTGTTTTAGTTTTTTATAAAATATGCAAATGTAAACATATCAGGGACATGCAGAAAGCTCCTCAGGGGCACGGGCTCAAGTGTAAAGAAAAAAGGGCTAAATCACTAAAGAGCTAATTTTGGAACTACTTTAACTCTTATCACTTTGGTAGCCACTGTAAACATCCTGTTTGTGGACTCAATAATGAAAATGAGAATGACACTACTAATATAACCTACATTTATAGAATTAAGCACAACAAAACAGCAACCTTTAGTAGAGTGATGAATCTAAAAAATGTAGTGACACACCCACTGTATGTCATCTACTGTAAAAGACAGTACAACTATTCGTTTCACAGTTGGCAGCAGCACTCTGATTCTAATCTCAAAGCGTGTCATTTTCTTCCTATAGTGTCTTGCCTTAAATGAGTGCATAGAAGTTTTTTTAATCCAACAGCCATTTTCTTCTGCTGAATTTTTTTTTCTTAGTTCGACAGTTCCAGTATGGGTTCACCATGCTATCAAACCTGTGGTGAGAGCTCTGGAGCGGTTTACCCCTCAACCCTATGCTGCTGAGATCAGAGGCATGGCAGCTATCTATGGCTCGGACATCTCCGACATCCTCTTGCTCAACTTCGCCTATGAAGTTTCCGCGTATGTAGATCTGTTGCTCGTACAATTTGTTTATAGCCTAACAGTGGTGTGTCTAAGTTTTTATACATGGGGTGGCATCATTAAATTATGAATAGGGCAAGGTTGCATTGTTGAATGTCGGGTTGTTAGTGTAAAATATGTGGTTAGTGCGAAGTTATTGGTCACAGAACTATATTACTGTATTGGCTTTTTTCCAATTTGCTCTGTAGTCATAGTACTCAAATGAGCCTTCAATGCTACAGTGAGGTTTACATTAACATGGGCTACATATAATTTATTAGGTATGTAGGAGTAATTGTAGTACATAATGTCACAGCACTTATGTTGTTGACCATGATATTTCAAGCTCAGAATTCTCAGGATAGGCTCCAGATCCACTGCAACCAGTATAAAGAGGTTAAATCCATACGTCTATTTCACATGTTTGTGAATTCCCTGATTCCCCACCCTTCCCGCATGTTGTACCTCCATGACGGTGGACCTGGAAGTTATAGTCCTTTCATTGGATTTGAAGTGAATTATGTTTAAGCCATCTTCATTGATCGCCTTACATTGGTCAGGGTTACACACACGCACGCACGCACACACACACACACACACACACACACACACACACACACACACACACACACACACTTCATTGCAGAATAAACTCCACATACAGTAGATGTAATCTTTGTGGATGAATGAATCATTTAAAAAGAATATCAGGGTTCGAGTCCCGCCAGGGCCATGTGTGTGCGGAGTTTGCATGTTCTCCCCGTGTGTCAGGGGTTTCCTCCGGGTACTCCGGTTTCCTCCCCCAGTCCAAAGACATGCATGTTAGTCTGATTGGTGTGTCTAAAGTGTCCGTAGTGTGTGAGTGTGTATGTGATTGTGCCCTGCGATGGACTGGCACCCTGTCCAGGGTGTACCCCGCCTTGTGCCCGATGCCTCCTGGGATAGGCTCCAGGTTCCCCGTGACCCTAAAAAGGAGTAAGCGGTTGAAGATGGATGGATGGATGGATGGATGGATGGGTTATAACAGCTTATGTGACAGTTGTAATGGTATATGGTATAATTGTTTCAGATTTCTTTTGGCAAAGTATACCAACAACTTTGACAACCAATTTACAGCATGCGGCTTGTCTTTAGAGCACACTCTAGTGATTCTGCTGTTTTTGTCCATCTGTTATAGCTTCTGCACCAGTATTGTGGCTCAAGACACCAATGGAAGAATCTATCATGGTCGAAACTTGGACTACCCCCATAATGTGCTCAAGAACCTTACGATCGATATTCAGTTCATCAAAAATGGAGAAGTAACATATGACTTCTTATCGAACATACTGTTTTGCATTAAAAATAGATAATGTGTGACTTGTAAGGCATGTTACTTAAATGTGTTGTTGCATGTTTAACTGTGAGATGTGAGATGAAGAATTCTTCTTATACAAGAGAGAATCTTAGCTGTAATTGAAAACTGTAAATGTGTTGCTGTGTCTGTTCTAGGTGGCCTACAGGGGGACGACTTTTGCTGGTTATGTTGGGTTGTGGACTGGGCAAAGTAAAAACAAGTTCACTGTGACCGGGAATCAGAGAGGTTAGTGCACTTACTGAAGACTTTTCAGCTGCACCAATTTTACATCCTTTTAAATTAGATATTTTCCTCACAGATAAGGGCCACTGGTGGGACAATATAATTTCTGCTGTCCTGTTTAAGAATTCTCCTGTTAGCTGGCTAGTGAGAGAGGTAAAATCCAATTGCCAATCAGATTAGTGTTAAACTTGCATATCCTCCTACAATTTTACACAAAATTAAATTGAAACAATTTTCCTGCTAATCAAAGATAATTTGAATCATGATCGTGTGTGTGTGTGTGTGTTTTCCAGACTCTTGAGGAGGCCTCAGACTTCCTGAATGCAGTCATACAGTTGTCTACTGTACCCATCATCAGTGACGTGTACTACATTGTGGGCGGTGTTTATCCTGGAGAGGGTGTGGTCATCACCAGAGACAGGAGCAGCTCTGCAGATATTTGGCCTTTAGATATGCTCAATGGAAAGTAAGCATCAACTCATCTTCATTTATTCCATCTTCACCTACACAGGGGATTTTCATAACAGTTACAGTTAAGTTGTGTTTTTTTCCCCAAGACTGTATCCCCTTTTGCTCCCTCCCTCAGAATCACCATCAGTACACAGGCATAATCTGTATCATGTCATGCAAGGTCATAAAATACATCAGTTTGCTTTATATAGCACGTTTAACAACACAAAGCAGCTGTAAAGAATGTAGATCTTGATGTAGATCTAGATAACTAATGAGCAAGTCAGACATGACAGTGTTAAGGAACATTGAGAGGAACCAGTCTCAAAAGGGCTTCCATCCTCTTCTGACACTGCATGGTGAGAATATCTCTGTATGCTGGTCTAGAAGAGTAAAGCAAACAGTTAGTTAAACAGTACTAATTCTGTTGAAAGGATGTCCAGTCAGCATATTGTGAATAAGAGTCTTGGGATAAACACAGGGCCAGATCAGTGGATGGGATCAGAGCACATGAAGATACTGTTTTTTATTTTATTTTATTTTATTTTATTTTATTTTATATTTACTATACTATCATTTTTTTTGCCATCAATATAAGCAAGTTAGGACTTTACATAACCATTTAATACATGTAACTCTTTATTTATTTATTTATAGCTGGTACAGGGTTCAGACAAACTACGACCACTGGCTGCCCACACCCAAGCAAGACATTAGAAAGTGTGTGTTTCACTCATTTTTATTACACTTTTTTTTTTAACAATAGTCTTCCTATTCATTTCTGTTGTCCTAGTATATCTTCTTATGCTTTCTTTTCTGATTTAGAGAAGTGGCTATGAAAGCACTGAATGCTACAGGTCAAAATAACATCAACTTGCACTCTCTTTATCAGGTAAACAGCTAAATCCCCCACAGAGAGCATTGCCAATCTTGCTTACTTGACTCCCAAACATTTGATTCACATTAACAATTTGACAATTGGGCAAAAGCTTTCTATTCCTTTAGCCCAACTTGGGTGTTACATTACATACTTTAACTAACATTAATCTAATTATAAAGCAATCACTTTTCAACTCTTCAAGATGTTGGATGTTTAACATTTTGTAGCATGTTGTGTCTTTAGATGTGTGATTTAATTGCAGGTTTGGTCTCTTCCTTCAGGTTTTCTCAGTGGTTCCGGTGTGCAACAGGTGTGTGAACTGTGCTATTTGACTGTATTTGTGGATTGTACTTCAATGCCAGATTCACACAGCTTTTTATTGTCTGGCAAGAGCAAGGGTGTGTATCTGTAATTTCACTTCCCCTATTGAAGTGGAACAGATTTACCCCATTTCCCTTTTTGAAGACGTATGGAATTACCTAGTGAATGCAGTAATAAGGAACTAAACATTTTGATTACTAAACATTCTGCCACACATGACCACTGAAACAGATCATTTCCCTCCTTCACTCTCATATTCTCTATTCAAACTTATTTTGAGCTACTTTTTTTTTTTTTTTTTTTTTTTTTTTTTGTTTTTTTTCTTATGCTTTTTTTCTTAATCTTATGCTAAATGATCACATCTATCTATTAGGAGATCTGATTTAAATACACACAATTTTGATAATTGATCTCTGCAGCTAATTTAATGGTTTATTCATTTCGCTAAACATATATTTAGTCATACATTTTGCAGTTGGTAGTTTTTGCATTTTTGCAACTACCAATTTTTGCATTGGTAATCCTTGAATTTCATAAAAACTGTAGTAAATCAAACTGTTCTCAAATTTCAATGTTTACCTGGTGGCCAGGGTGACAGTCTACACAACAGTGATGAGTGCAGCTGCCCCAGAGGAGTACCGAACCGTGCTTAGAGAGGTATAAACACACAGCAGTGCTTAGCACCATACATACCCCATGCAGTTAATAATTATTGTAATGCATGTTTATGCCTTTGGCTTGTGTCTGTGTACAACATAACAAATAATTATTTTACCCTTCTAGTTTGTTTTCTAGAAAGTCCTAATAAAAAGCGTGTTAACTGCAATTTACAGTATATTTGGTATGCAGTTGTAGTGGATACTCATGTGGCGTCTAAAATGTCAAAACGTCAAGACTTTTTTCCAATGAGTCAGTGATCATCAGCTGGTTAGGTGTTGAGGAAGTAGTTAAATGATCTGAAAGCACCACAGTTTCTCCATGAGGTCTTATGACTGTCTTCATTCTCTCATGGTTGCAGTAGCTAATAAGATGCCTATTCTTAAAATGACATGTACCCTTGTTTTGATTTGGCAATAATTACTCACCCGTTTGACCCTATTTTCTCTCTATTCACAGACCTGTGGTGAGTCCTTTGTGACAAAGGTCAACAGTCTAAACTAAAAGCCCCACCACACTTTCAGTAGTTCCAGACTCACATCAAAAGAACCAATTTTAATTATAAATTTGACAAGGCTACAATGATGAACTGTATATTTAGCTCAATGGTAACATCACTGATCTCTGTGCACTAGTGGATTTTGTCATTGTTGTGGTTGTTTTTATGATTGTTGCTAATGTTAATGTACTTGTACATTTTAAATGCTAATAATATAACATTTATAACATGGGCTTACTTTGAGATATGTCTTATATCTAGAGACTGCATGTGTGTAATCATGACATTACCTTTCTAACCAACAAGATCAATAAATTTTTTATTAATTTATTTATTTTGTCTTGTTTATATATGCCCTTTCCCACCTAGTGTAGTATTTCAATACATTAATGTAAAGATAAACATTAGAGAGACTGTTTAAAACACACTGTAAATTTCTTCTACAATGGTCATGAGCTGTAGGTACACACAAGTGAAAGAAAGAGGTTGTGAGATTGAGCAATGGAAATGAGATTCCTCCACAGGTTTAATGGGCTTTCTCATTGTGATAAGGTCAGGAGCGTTCAAATTTGGGAGAGCCTTGGTGAGAGGAGCCAGTTGAAAAGGTTCGAGCACCTTATAAGGATGCCTCCTTGTCGGTTCACACTAGAGCAGTATCAGACACATCTCACTGGACCTTTAGCCTGGGAACATTGGGGATCCCCCAGGAGGAACTAGAATCTGCCACCAGGTATAGAGGAGTCTTGGTTGACCTTCTCAACCTGCTTCCTCTGTGACCCCTACCAAGAAAAGTGGAGAATGAATGAATATGTCTCATTTTATGATGGGGACACTTGTGCAGACTTGAACTATGTTTAGTAGTTTCCCTAAATAACCCATACATTATGCTATATATTGCTTTCTAAATTGCAAAAATCCAAATGTGTCCATGAATAAGAAAAAAAAAACACTTGGCGGTATGGAGGTATTTGCCATGCAAATTCACCTAGATAGTGTCATAAGACTGTACTAGTGCCAAAGGCTGCCCTTTAACAGAATGTCATTTTCAATATAAAGTCAATGTCGTCTCATCAAGCTATTAACCTAATTCTCTTGGGGCTTGTTTTCTTGGTTAAGCAGACTGCTCTAGTTGTGAAAGAAGCAGAAGCCATGGTAGTATTATAGTAGGCTTTACTTGAACAAAGTCTTCATAGGATCATGGGTCACTGATGGAAGAAATAGGAGTGCCATAGACAAGCGACCCTCATGTGTACATGCCTCGGCTCAGTTTGTGCTGTGTACTTCGCATTATCCACCTCAAAGATCCACTGGAAAAGACAACCACAACCACTGCTTTGCATGGCATGTTTAAAGAGTAATCATAAAGCCTTTTGGATTTTTTTCTTGGTGAGAAAACACAAGCACCAGGTGAGTTATTCTAATGGATGCTTTTAAATTAGTTAATAGAAAACACTCAGTATTGTTAATTTCTCATGAAACCCACTGCTGAGACACATAAATGACAAATATAGGTACAGAACAAATGAAAAAGATATGCACAATTTGTGATTTTACATCCTTGACTTGTTTGATCAGAACATTTAGATTTTATTTATTTATTTATTTTTAATTTTGCTTCAGTGTAGCTTGTAGCTGTAGTACAATAGGATACAAATTATTCGAATTTATTTAAAATCACATTTCATTTCATAACAAATATTGTGTCCAGTACAGCCATGCTAGATTACAACAAAGCTAAAAACCTCTCTCTAGACTTTTTTGTTTATTTTTAAAAGGAGCTGAAGTTAAAACTGTGTAACATGTGATTATATTAGCGTTTGAAAATAAGTCTAAAATTATTCTCAATCATGTACAATTTAAAGTACACCTGGCTTTTTGGAGGGCCCTCGTGAAATATTGGTGATTCCTTAGCCTTCTCATTTCAAATTGTGTAATACTTAATCATTGTGGATTGTACTACGCTTTATAATATGATGTCAGAACAGATTGCTTGTGTCACATTGCTCCACCAAAGCACCCATTGAGTTTCTTAACTGATTCAGTTGAAAGTGGTAACAAATGAAAATTCATTGAGTCCCAAGATGTGCTCACACTGCGTTTAAGATTTTGTGGTGTGTTGAGTGCTGTGTGATGCTGTAAGGAGGATTAAGGGCAATCAGGAGGTTCAGAGCACTAACTGAGATTAATCTGTCACTTGAATCTGTTTACTGCAACTAACAGCATGACATTTTACTCTACTGTGAACTCACAAAGCCTTTAAAAACAAGCATCCAATCCTGTCAGATCTCTCATTTATTTCCGCATATTTTATTCTATTATCAGACACTAACTTCTTCTTCTCCTTAGGAGAAACCATGGGCTGTGGGGTCGCAAAAGGAAGTGAATTACATAAAGCACTTGATAAAGGTCATCTCTGTGCCAATTTGTAAAACTGAGGAAAGAAATGAGACTGTACAGGCATTTTCTATTTCTACATATGATTATAGTTGTAAATTTATGCGTAGTATAATGCATAACAATCGATTATATCACATATAACAGATTTGCTTCCATGCATTTTCTTTCCATAGATGGCAATGTCATCTCAGTTAGGATCTCAGGTACTGTAGCACGTCTGGTACTTACAATATGATATACTCCAAATGTATTACAACAGATGATTTGTAGAATAGATGATGTTAAATCAATTTCAATATAGTGGTATGATTGTTTTTTGTTGTTGTTGTTGTTTTTTAAAGGTGTGCATAGATTAATAGTGAACTATTTTGCTTTTTGGTAGTTTATGTGTGTCCCAACTAATGATGTACCTTGATTACATTTCTACTTCATGCTCACACATGTAGCTGCAATAAGTAAGTATCCAATATGTTTCTTTTTGTATTAATAGACCCTTTTGTTTCCTTAATATTTACTGTTTGTAATCTAAAGTGTGGCTTACAAATCTCTCAGCATGAGCTGTGCTCCCTTGCTCAGTTAATGCTTCAGAAAATAGGACGTGGCCTGTAACCCTGTCTGGCTGTCTTGTGTTTGTGAGTCTGAGTCAGGTTACAAGGTGTAGAGTTATAGTCTAGAAATGTCTGAATAAAGCACACATCACTAGAGGTGAAATTGGGTTGTACTGGAGGTTGCATCTTTCAGTTCACAGTTCCACTGAACCTGTATTAGTTACAGCAGCATCAATCGCCACTGAATGTATTGAGTTGCTCACACATAGAGAAAAGGGATATGCTCCTACAATGTTTCTGATAGTCACCACCTTAACACAGTCAACATGGATGAGAATAAATCTAAAGGTACACTGCAAAAAAAAAAAAAAAACCATCTCAGCAAGTGAAAATATCTTGAATATGATCAAATGCATCTAGTATTTCTTATTATAAGATTACAATAAACCAAATCTAAGATCATTAAACCTAATTCCTAGACATTATAACTACTTTTAATCTTGTAGGTTTCTTTTTTCTGGCAGATCTTGCTTCTTTTTAGAAATAAATGCTTAAAATAAGTAAAATTATCTACATTTACATTTATTCATTTAGCAGACGCTTTTATCCAAAGCGACTTACAAATGAGACACACTCACACACCAATGGTAGCAGAGCTGCATGCAAGGTGCTAGCTTGCCATCGGGGGAAACTTAGGGTTCAGTGTCTTGCCCAAGGACACTTCGGCATGGGATCACCCGGGCCAGGATTCGAACCACCAACCCTATGATTAGTGGATTAGTGAACAACCCGCTCTACCGACTGAGCCACAGCCACCCCTATCTGCCAATAGAACGAGGCTATTTCAAGCTTGAAGTGAGTACAAATGGTTTAAAATAGGTTTAATAATCTTATCATTGTTTGACTGTAATCATATAGTAAGAAATACTAGATACATTTGACTGTATTCAAGGTATTTCCACTTGCTAAGATGTCATTTTTTGCAGTGTATTGCAGTGTTTTAACATTTTCTTGTGAATATCATAATGAATTGTGAATTCTACATGTGCGGTAGTGTAGTATGGATGTAGTTCAAAACATTTGCTGGATCGTCTCTGTTCTGTTACTGTGAAGCAATCAGAGATGCAGTTGTGGTCCAGCGCTGGTATCGTCTGTATGTTTCCCGCATGGAGATGAGGCGCAGATACAACTGGAACATCTTCCAGTCCATAGAATACACTGTGCAACAGGACCAAATCAAAGTAAAAGCTAACACACACATGTAGAACTAATGTACCAGGTCAGTGTGTTAGTTCATGTAGTAATTAATGGACTGACTGTAGTATTAAAATTGTACATATATTAAGTTTAAGCTTAAAAAAATGGATTGTAATGTTTGCTCATTCATTTTTTCTTCTTTAACTAGTTGTATAATTTTCTTGGTTACGTTATGGACAACTTCACAGCCTCTAGCAATGAACGTAAGGTCACTTCTCTGTGTATGTGTGTGTGTGTGTGTGTGTGTGTGTGTGTGTGTGTGTGTGTGTGTGTGTGTGTGGCATAGTGGGAAGCACTGCCATGTCACAGCTCCAGGGTCCTCAGTTTGATCCTGAGCTCGGGTTACTGTCTTTCTTTGCAAGTACACCTTGTGTTCATGTGGGGTTCCTCCAGGTTCTCTGGTTTCCTCCCACCTCCAAAAAACTAGTATGTCGATGGACTGGCTATTCTAAATTGCCCCTAGGTTTGAATGTGTTTGAAAATGTGTGTGTCCATGGTGTATTCATGCCTCATGCCCAGTGTTCCCATAATATACTCTGGACCCTATATAGAATATATCCACTGTGACCCTATGCACAATTACTGAGGAAGGATGAGTATGTGTGTGTGTGTGTGTGTGTGTGTATGATGATGCATTTTTCTTGCATATTATATACAGAGTTGGGTATAAAGCATTACTGAAATTCTAATGATGTTTTCTGATAATGTAATGTAATGTAATGCATTATATTTTAAATTTATGTAATTTTATTACAGTTACTGATGTCAATAAAATTATGTTACTTGCATTTGAAGTTTATTGTTAACAAGTCAATATTAAGTAAGATACATTTTTTAAATAAATCACTTTTGCACAGATGCCAGGGGCGTAATCCGGCCTGGGCATTCAGTAGCCCTGAAGATGTTTTCTTTAGCCCTGATCAATTCTGTACTTGGTTTGTCACTACGTAACAATGTCAGTAAAAGAAGACCGCCTGTAATTTTATATCTTCAATGAAAGGATGCGAGACTAATCAGACAGGGTTTACAGGAAAAAACATGAGAACACTTGTGTCTTATTGGCTGACAGTCTCTCAATTCTGCCAAACTCTAGCTCAAAGTCAGTGTGAGGAAAAATGGATATACGCCAATTTTTTAAACGATTTTTTTAATAACCAGTAAAGAGGTTGAAACTGAAACAGTAACATCCTCTGATGCTGATCAGGAATACAAGATGTGTAAATGTCTATATGAGTTCCAGTTTACATGAACATGATATGAGCAGAGCATAAGGAAAGATAATGTACTTTGCATAGCACTGTAGCAGCTAAACCCATACAATGATAGCTTAGTTGTGCCTCCCCTTGGCTAGCGACACCAAACTTTTTTTCAGTGTACTTCTCTAACTGTGCTGGAAATAAATAATTATTTTATAATGTATATAGCCTGCATATTTGAATAGGGCATGTATTTAATTAATTAATTACAAAAACATGATTTGTGACATTATGTAATGTTTCTCAATATGTAGAATGGGATGCCATCGCTGGAGAAGCCTTATGTTTTCAATAGAGACTTTGTGGACCGAGGCAAGGACTCGTGTGATTCTGCTTATTTTATTTGCCTTCTTGTTGGTCTATCCTGGAGAGGATCACCTTAAGAGAGGAAATCATGAGGATCACATAATAAATCTGAGGTATATTATTCATAATGGCCACTAATGTGTAAAATAAGTTGGTTTTTTTTCTGTTGTATAGACAGGAGGTGCAGCACTATAATTGTGTTGTTTTTTAAGGTATGGGTTCACCAAGGAAGTGTTGGGCAAATACAAGGTAAGTCTTTCCAAACACTTTTATTCTTAGTACCATGAAGGAGATCCCAATGCACTTCATAAACAAAGAAAAAAACTCAAATAAACTTCCAGCATCTCTCTCTAGTGGTGGTACGAGCAGAATTTTGCAGGTTAGCTTTATATTAATATTAATACTAATGTGTCCAAATATGTGATATGGACTGGTGAATGCCATGCAAAATGAGAAGAAAATGAACTTTAAATGCTTTAAAATATTTTTAAATCGGAGCACTCCCATTCTGGTGACTGTAGTATTTCTTTTAAAGCAACAACAACAATAATAGACTGCACTAATAGTGTTAGGAAACACAACTTGTACAGGAAGTAAGCACAGGAGTAAAGTCTTTACTTACACTTAAGTCACTATACGAGGAGACAGGAAACAAGGTCTAAACATAAACTTACAGCTGAAACAAGAAACCTGAACTTAAACAGTTGTCCTTTAACTAGAAACGAGGCAGGCAACTCTCGTTTAACCCTGACATCAAAGCTAGTGTAACTATGGCATGGACACTATGACATGAAGCACAGCTGACTGTAAACGTCATCACCACAGCGCCATCTGCCGGCGAGTTCGTGACAGATCGTGATTATTATTACTTTATTATTTTGCATTACCTGATTACATTTTTACTTTCTAGACCTTGTTTGTAAATTTTTTTAAACAAAAAACCCAAAAAAAAAACATCTAGATAAAGGGAGGGGAATTTTATAGATAAAAATACACGATTTATACAGCATTATTAATAACACGATTATTTTACACGTAATTGTTTTTCACTGTACAATTTGTAGCTTATTTGGCATCGTCACTGGTCCTGAGATTACCCAGAGGAGGAATATTTTTAGCCCATCATCATTTTGCCTGTAATCTGGTTATGAAGACTATGTCTCATGTGTTCCAGATACACGGTAAACAAATTCTAAAGCTGCTGCAGAAGATATTCAGCTGGTTGCCCCTGGCAACAGTGATTGATCAGAAGGTGCTGATCGTCCATGGGGGGATCTCAGACAGTACAGATCTGGCACTGGTGGCCCGAGTGGACAGACACAGAGTGAGTCCAAAAAACAAACAGACACAAACAGATCAGCAACTACTTGAGGCAAATTAACACTTAGAAAAGACATAATCAGTGTAAACTGAAATAAGTCATTGGGTTAATGTTGTGAATTAAATAATCCATGTCTGAAATCAAATGTGCAGTAATGTCTCTTACTCCTATGAAGGCCCTTACAGAAATGTCACACCAGCATCACATGTGAATACTAATGTGAACATGTTGGTTTTAGACACCTCACATGTTATGTTTCACATTTTCATTTTCATCTTATATTTTTGTGATTTTTAAAATTAATTTTCATATAATGAATCACACATGATTTTTGCTCATGATTCTTTTTTTTTGCATGACTCATTTATTTCCATGTGACTTTTGTCCACACAGTTGGTTTATTTTTGTACAACTGATTTCTACACAATTCATTTATCGACATGCGAGAGTTTTGCACATGGTTCATTTATTTTCACGTAATTTTTCCATATGTGACTCTCTTGATTTTGATATTCATGTATTTCCATCCCACATGTATTTCCTTAAGTTCACATGTGCAGTGTTTTGATTAATAATACAAAGTCTGGACACTAAACAATACAGAGTCTGGTAATTTCAGTATATTATAATGACTGGTCTTGTGTGCTTATAATACCAACTTCTATAATAGTGTGGTATTTTGGAAATAGTTGTTTAGTAAATTATCTGATCGGTTTTCTGTTTTTATCCTGTATGTATCTGCTCTGAGGGTTCAGAAGCAGAAGAGCAGTGTGTCTATCCGGCTTTCATTGGACTCAGAGATGGAAGATGAATTGATGAACTCAAGGCATAGTATTTTGAGCAGAAGGCATGCCTCACTCACTTATTTCAGGTCCTTACCTACTCGGGAGAGTTTCCAGTGCCATTCTTTGCAGGATTTCTCAGCTACTTTGACCCGGACCATGGAGGAAAAGCTCAAGATTCAAAATAGACAGACCAGCCTAGCCCAGCCTGGCAACAGCATGCCCTATAGACACTTTAACATGTCCACATCATCTGAATCAGCCAAAGGATCTGCCAACACCCCTAATAACATTACCAATGAGTGGAAAAAGTTGGATTAGGTTTTTTTTTAGGACAAGATTATGTGGATACCTGATCATTGAACATTCAATTTCCAAACCATGAGTTGTTCCTGCTGTGCTTCTATAACATCCTCCACTCTCCTGGTAAAACCTTTCACTAAGTTGTTTAATTGTGGTTTTGGGAGTTTGTGCCCAATCAACCATAAGAGCACAGGAGGTCAGGCACCGATGTCCAGCAAGAAGGCCTGGGGATCATTCAGCACTATAGTATGTCCCCAAGGTGTTCAGTGGGGTTGAGGTCAGGCTCTGTGAAGGCCACTCCAGTTCTTCCATATCAGATTTGGCAAAACATGTCTTCATAGACCTCACTTGTGCACAGGGGCTTGTCATGCTAGAACAGGTTTGGGCCTCTTCATTCCAGTTAAAGGAAATCTTTATGCTACAGCATATAAAGTCATTCTAGACAACTATGATTTTCCAACATTGTAGCTACAGTTTGGGGAAGAACCACATATGGCTGTGAAGGTCAGGTGTCCACATACAGTACATTTGGTCTTATAGTGTAGGTCACTTCATAACACAGAAGAGCTACGATAAAGTCAGTGTTTTGGTCAATCATTCACAAATTCATCAAATGGCTTGTGTCATGTTCCTAAGTTTTTGAAGCTAGATTTTATTAAGAATCCCATTTGGTCTCTCTATTTACCATATAATTTTCAGCATAAAATTTGTATTTAAGATTTGGGATATAGTCTGTTTTTAAATAGTAATAACAAATATGTTGCATTTCTGTCTGGATTCTAGAATCACCAGAGTGTAGAATATATATTCACATTGTGTATATGCTTATTGTAATGTAGGTTTTGAGTGCAGCATTTGACCCTTATATAGTAATAGACAGGCTTGGAAACAAGTTTTTGTCTGGCTTAGATCTTACCAAGCATTTACCAATGTGTTAGCATCAATAGAAATATTTTCAGAGCCTAAAATCATGTCACACAATGTTAGTGTCACATAATAAAGGACTCTAGGCACTTTATTGTTGTCTCTTTATAAACACCACTTGGGATATGGAAAACCTGGTAAAAGAGAAGTATTTTTGTTTTGGAATTTATGTTGTGTAGAAGAGTGCAGTTAATGTATCCTCCAAGCGCAACCAATCGCTCTGTGGTGTTAATCCAGTAGCAGTTCAAAACAGATGCAATGGACAAGCTCAAAGCCTGTGTTAGCCCCAATGAATGAGTGAATTAATCATATTTATATTATTTTCCTTGCATTTTCAGATTAACAAATAAAGGATTCTTCCAAAATTTTCGTTTATTTCACCAATTTTTCTTTTACTACTATGCCTGTGTCTAAACAGTAGTCTATATTTCAGTCTATACAGAACACTGTGGTCCCATATGGATACCCTAAAGATTTGCAATTCTCAAAACAGTTTAAATCTCACTCTTGCTGCAGTGGATATTGTAGACTTGTAACTAACAACTGCTGCTGTAACCATAAAGACTATGATGCACATCCTTTCAACACTCTGTTTGACTTTATAGCATACAGTTGTTCAAGAATGACGATTCACCCAGAAGAAGATGCGTTCCATTTTCAATCTAGTTCCTCTTAATGTTTCTTCCTTATGTTGTTTCATGGAGATTTTCCTTGCCACTTTCACCCTTGGCTGACTTATTAGAGATCGAACTCTACATCCAGACTGCTGTAAAGGTTCTTTGTGACATTGTGTATTGTTAAAAGTGTGATACAGATACAACTGAATTGAACTGAATTGTATGCTCTTGATATCAGGTGCTTGATTTGACGTACAGGATACATTTTTGATATTGTAAAGGATGATAGTTGACATATTTGTGTCTGTAGGTCCTCACAATTTTTTCTGACTCTAACTACTATGAGGTGGGCAGTAACAGAGGAGCTCTGGTCAAATTTGGTCCAGATCTAGTGCCTTACTTTATCCAGTACCAGACCAACAGTAAGACCCGGGAGATGAGCTTTGGAAAAAGGTAATTAAAGCTGATTTTTCTCTTTTGTTTTACATTAGTAAATCAAATCAGTATGACAAACATTTATACATTTTTATTTTAATCACTGATTTGTTATGTCACTGTCATTAGAGATTGTGTTTCTTCCTAATTTACTGCACATGCAAACTAAATTAAATTCACTTAAGCATGGAATAAATGTAAGTGAAATAGCATTTTACAGTAACAACGCAAATATTGTTTAGCTTTACCCCGTCTGCTCTCTAGATGGCGATAATCAACCATTATTGGCTTAAAACAGCCCTTAAAGCTGTACAATGTACTGTAAAAATGACAAATGTTTACATGTAGAGATATAAAAATGGTTTGTGCCTTTTAAAGTGTTTCTATTTTGCTCGTTGCAGTTGGGTATGAGTTTTGAAGGGAAGACCATCCTGCTTCTTTGGCAGCGTGTCAGTATTTACTGAACACTTATGTTCTATTTCCTTTTCTGTTCAGTATCAGACGAACAGAGTACTCTGCTCTTAAAGTTCTGAGAACTGTTTGCACATAAGTCAGATCTCATCAGTGCCTCAACAGACTCAACGGGCATGCTGTATTTAAACATGTTTTTGTACAAGATAATATTTAGGTCCAGTGAAGTCGCTTAAGTGTGGTGACCAGTAAGCACTTAAAGGAAAAGTCAACCAGCTGTCTATTCTACACATACTGGCATAGGTTATTGTTTTCATTTTTGGATGCCCTATTCCTAACACCATGATGGAACAAATTGTATAATAGTGAAATTCACAAGTGCACCCTCTCTATCTTTTAACTCTATGTATACGCACTGATTTATTGCACTGAGTTACAGCAGAGATTTTACTCAGCTATGTAGCAATCAATCTATGAGATAAGAAGCTAAACAGTTTTTACAGTATTATCAATTGAAAGTTGAAGCTTTGGAACCTGATCTGTTTGTACAGAGTGCACACACATTAGGACGTGAGAGAGCTGGACAGACTAACGGACTAAAGCTCTGCTGCATCAGACTCTCTTGGATAGAGAAAAAGTAAGGGATAAAATCAACTGGCACCACTATCGACAGGCAGTTGAAGGGCATTGTGGTTAATATAGGAAAATGATAATCAACGTGAAAATAGACCAACATGTTAAAACTAGAAAAGTCAAATTAGAATTTCATTACTGAATAAATTTTGGATGCCACTGAGGACCACATGTTCATTGTTCAGGGTGGACTTTTCCTCTAAAACTCTGCAGAATTATCCTTGACGGTTATGTGATTAAAAACAACCAGTTATGGGCGGCTGTGGCTCAGTCGGTAGAGCGGGTTGTCCACTAATCCACTAATCGTAGGGTTGGTGGTTCGAATCCCGGCCCGGGTGATCCCATGCCGAAGTGTCCTTGGGCAAGACACTGAACCCTAAGTTGCCCCGATGGCAAGCTAGCACCTTGCATGCAGCTCTGCTACCATTGGTGTGTGAGTGTGTCTCATTTGTAAGTCGCTTTGGATAAAAGCGTCCAATAAATGTAAAAAAAAAAAATTATTCACTGATTGCTGCTCGATGGTGATGATCTCCTATTTTTTATAAAAATAATGAGTTAGTTTGTGTCTTATACATGTCAGATCTAATACTCAAGTGTTTCTTGGCCAGCTGTGTGCCATGGCTTATTACTTCATGCATAGAATAGTTTATTAAAGGTCTGGAGTTTATTTTAAATATCGCATTTGCATCTACAGTCTGTTGCCAGGTACCAAATGAAAGCAGGTTATCTTGAGTCAGTTTCTTGAGTTTGAATAGTAAAGTTGATATTCTGCATGTCATAGTCAAATTTTTGCTTCTATATAAGGAACTCCCTTTTATAAAACAAATATATATATATATATATATATATATATATATATACATTCATACTTAAGTGAATATATATATATATATTTTGCTGTAAAATTGTAAACTCTCCTGCCCATGCTTGATTAAAATATACCTGCTTTAAACATGTCCGGAGTCAGAAACACAGTTTCTGCCTACATTAGCACATCCATGATATAATAACTTGTTATTGTTTGAGTAGAATTTAATTAGCTCCTTTTAAATATTTCAGTGCCACTTGCCTTGCCAGGTTTCATAAGAGGATATAAGATAGTGCCAAACTCTACAAACAATAATTACAAGACTAGAAAAGCTTTTCCTCTTGGTCCACTATCAGGTCTCATCTCTTTGAATGACTGGAGTAGTGCTGTAGGACAGGTGGTACACCTGGAATTGCCCTGGAGAAGGCTGCGCTCTCAGCTCCTCACCAGCACCACCAACGACGTGTTGGCTTACCACAACTGGTTCCGTAATCTCTCTATAAAGGAACCGAGCTGCGAGGTAAAATAGTGCTTAGTATGAAGACATGATAAAGCAGAAAATGTCAGTTCTAGTCCTGGGTTTCCCTTTCACAGTCCAGTGCAATCCCCTTCCTACTCTGATTGGCCAGGTTTCATTTACAAGACTGCCATCTTTAAAAAAAAACGTATATCTGAGTGTAGGTACCTCCCAAAAATGCAGCTGAATAAATGGTGTGCTTGCTACATTTTTGCGTAAAAAAAATATTACACTTCCAGTGCCAGGAAGAGGTTACATGAGTATTTCTGTATATTTGAGTACTTTAGAATATTTTAGTTTGTCAATTGAAATACTTAGAAACTAGAAATGCAGCAGTCTTTTTAGGAAAAGGTCAAGATATTGATCCCTCTAATTTGGCTCACAACAAATTTCAGTAGCTGTGCAGTTTTTGCAATCCTGTCTGGCCTTTTTCAAGGAGAAGATTGATCTTAGATGAAAAAGGTGAACCAACATACCAAGATAGCCAGTTGTTGTAACTGCATTTACAGCTATGGAATAACTAAACACATCTGGATTGTCTAAGAATGAGCTATTCACTTTTAATTTGATTAGTTATTTGCCTGCATAAACATACAGTGGTGTGAAAAAGTGTTTGCCCCCTTCCTCATTTCCTGTTCCTTTGCATGTTTGTCACACTTAAGTGTTTCGGAACATCAAACCAATTTAAACAATAGTCAAGGACAACACAAGTAAACACAAAATGCAATTTGTAAATGAAGGTGTTTATTATTAAAGGTGAAAAAAAATCCAAACCATCATGGCCCTGTGTGAAAAAGTGTTTGCCCCCTTCCTCATTTCCTGTTCCTTTGCATGTTTGTCACACTTAAGTGTTTCGGAACATCAAACCAATTTAAACAATAGTCAAGGACAACACAAGTAAACACAAAATGCAATTTGTAAATGAAGGTGTTTATTATTAAAGGTGAAAAAAAATCCAAACCATCATGGCCCTGTGTGAAAAAGTGATTGCCCCCCTAAACCTAATAACTGGTTGGGCCACCCTTAGCAGCAACAACTGCAACCAAGCGTTTGCGATAACGTGCAATGAGCCTTTTACAGCGTCCTGGAGGAATTTTGGCCCACTCATTTTTGCAGAATTGTCCTAATTCAGTTACATT
>JAFFST010053832.1:189721-208210 GCA_022414735.1 Noturus placidus | reverse complement strand
AGTTTTTTATTTGTTGAAAAAGTTTGAAATATCCAATAAATTTTGTTCCACTTCATGATTGTGTCCCACCTGTTGTTGATTCTTCACAAAAAAATTACAGTTTTATATCTTTATATTTGAAGCCTGAAATGTGGCAAAAGTCGAACAGTTCAAGGGGGCCGAATACTTTCGCAAGGCACTGTATCTCCTCTTTTTCCAATAGCATCTCCATTGCTAAAGCCACATACTTCTCTGTCCCCCTCCTCCCCATTCCCCTACTTCTCTCACCGTAGATGACTTTCACACTTTCTTTTCCAACAAGGTCACATCAATCAGGAACCGGTTCTCAACCCCAGACATGCATAGTCCCCCAACTGTCTTCTTTCTCTCCCGACTCAGAGACTGATGTCTCTAAACTCCTCCTCTCTAGTCGTCCCACAACCTGTCCTCTTGACCCTAACCCTTCTCACCTTCTTCAGTCCATCTCTCCCACACTATTACCTACACTTACACTCATTTTTAACACATCCCTCTATACTGGCACATACCCTACTTCATTTAAACAGGCCTGGGTTACCCCACTGCTTAAAAACCATCACTTAACCCTGCTGTAGTTGACAACTACAGACCTGTTTCCCTCCTCCCTTTGCTTTCCAAAACACTCGAAAGAGCCGTTTTTAATCAACTCTCCAATTTTCTCATACAGAACAGAACAACCTCCTGGACACCAAGCAGTCTGGCTTCAAGAGCAAACACTCCACTCCACTAGCCTTACGACTAGCAAGAGCAACCTCTAGATCATCTGTCCTCATCCTACTTGACCTCTCTGTTGCTTTCAACACTATGAAAACACTATGTGGGCGGCTGTGGCTCAGTCGGTAGAGCGGGTTGTCCACTGGTCCACTGATCCACTGATCGTAGGGTTGGTGGTTCGAATCCCGGCCCGGGTGATCCCATGCCGAAGTGTCCTTGGGCAAGACACTGAACCCTAAGTCGCCCCCGATGGCAAGCTAGTACCTTGCATGGAAGCTCTGCTACCATTGAGTTATGCACTTGTAAGTCGCTTTGGATAAAAACGTCTGCTAAATGAATAAATGTAAATGTATGAACCATCAGATCCTCCTGTCAACTCTCTCTAGTCTGGGCATCACCGGAACGGTTCTGCGCTGGGTGGAATCCTATCTCTCTGACAGATCCATCAATGTATCATGGAGGGGAGGTATTTCTGAAACTCAGCAACTCACAACTGGCATTCCACACTACATCTCTAGGGCAGGTGATTGAGTCTCATGGCTTCTCATATCATTGCTATGCTGATGACACCCAGCTCTATTTGTCCTTTTAGCCTGACAATCCATCTGTCTCTGCTACGCATCTCTGCTTGTCTGTCGGACATCTCGGTCTGGATGAGGGAACACCATCTTAAGCTCAACCTGGTGAAATCTGAGCTTCTTGTCATCCCAGCCTGTCCCGCAATCAACCACAACCTCACTGTACAGCTCGGCTCAACCACACTCAAGCCAACCAGATGGCCAGGAATCTTGGGGTGATTCTTGATGACAGCGTGATCTTTACAGACCACATCTCAACAACTGCATGGTCCTGTAGGTTCATCCTGTACAACATCAAGAAAATCCGACCCTACCTCACCGAACAGGCTACACAGATACTAGTTATCTCAAAGCTGGACAACTACAATGCACTACTTTCAGGCCTCCCAGCCAGCTCCATCAAACCCCTTCAGATGATTCAGAATGCTGCAGGACACCTCGTCTTCAACCAGCCCAAGAGAACCCATGTCAAACCCCTCTTCATCTCCCTCCACTGTCTTTCTGCAGCCGCCCACATTAAATTCAAGGCCTTGATGCTCACCTACAAGACCTTGTCTGGAACAGCACCCTCCTACCTCAACTCTCTCCTGAAGGCCTACGTTCCCACAGGCAATCTGCACTCGATTAGCGACCGATGCTTAGTAGTACTTACTCAGCGTGGCACAAGGTCCCTTTCCAGAACCTTCAAACTAACTGTTCCTCAGTGGTGGAATGAACTTCCAACCTCAATTCGGACTGCAGAATCTCTCACCATCTTCAAAAAACAGCTAAAGACCCATCTCTTCCATGAACACTTAACCAACTCATGAATAAATAAATAAAATTTAAAAATTTACACTTACACCTCTACTCTGCGCACTTTGCTTCTTCTGGAACTCAATTAACGGATCTTGTATAGTAGAGCTACTTGTATTGCTCTCTGCTTGATATATCGCTTTGCTTGTATTTTCTCATAAAAGCATCTCCTAAATGAATAAATGTAAACATTAAGGCTCGACTGAATTTTGCCAAAACACATCGTGATGGTGTGGGGACGCTTTGCTGCTTCAGGGCCTGTGCAACTAGCAGTAATTGAGGGAAACAATTGAATGAATTCAATACTTTATCAGAAAATCCTAAAGGAGAATGTCCGATCTTCAGTTTGTAACTTGAAATTCAAGCAAGACAATGATCCAAAGAATAAGAATAAGTCCTAGTCCTAGAAGTAAATGAAAGACTGATCTCCAGTTATCGGAAGTTTAAGGGAGCAATTTTTCCCATCTGCGATACTTGTTGCATAACTTTTTTTTTGCTTCGGTGTGTTTACTCAGGTTGCCTTTGTTTTATGTTGTATTTCATTTGAAGATCTAAAACAATTTAGTGTAAGATATACACAAAACCAGAAGAAATCAGGGGCAAATATTTTTCACAGCCCTATCGTTAGCTATTTGTGCCTATACATATGATTTTACAAAACAATAAATCCACTTCTTTGTGAGATGTGTGAGGGTACACTGGCGCAGTGTTCACTCACTGTATTCCTAAGCTAAGGTGCACGTGAATCAAACCATAGTGGATTATGAGTATTTCATGGACACTAGGGTAATACAACATATGTACACGACATGCCATGGATTATGCATTACAGGAGTAAATGAATGCCCTGGATATTCTCCACTATGTTTTCAACATGAAAATACAACATGGAAATAGTTCACTATTGACATAGTTTTGGATTTGCAAGAATAATGGCATGTTAAAGGAGAAAACTCATATCAATGGCTCTTTTTTTTTTCAAACATGTAAATGTGCAATAAAGGTACTCCGTGTGATATTAACTAATTTGAAAACCATTTTCATTTCGGACCAGAACATCTTACGTAGTAAGTTTGTGGTAAAGTGTTTCATTGTTTTTAACATAAACAGGCCAAAATCTCAGAACATGTGCTGTGATGTGACCCAGGCTACAAGATTTAGTTGTGTTTATATTGGAAGGTGCTGAAGCTGAAGCTGGACCACACAAGCACTGCTTAACTCAAACCCTTACTTAATCTTACTCTTCCTAAGTGTGTATTTTCTGAGGAAAAAATATTTACAGTGAATATAAAAAGACTACAGTCCCCTGTTAAAATGGCAGGTTTTTGTGAAGTAAAATAATGATAAATTAGGTCAGATCTTTTCTCACCTTTAATGTGAAATTGCAAAAAAAAGTGCACAAATAAAGTAACTTTGGAGGGGAGGAAAGGTCTACACACCCTTGTTAAAATAGCAGTTTTTTTTAAAACAACACATGACAAAAACCTGCTATTTTAACAAGGGTGTGTAGACATGTTATATCCACAGGAAGTATATTAAATTACAAAAACGTGCCTGAATGCATATTTCCCCTCACTATATTAGATTAGATTTGTATGCCTCATTTTAATTAACAAGTGTTATTTGGAAAACATTCCAGTTTAAAAAAAAAAAAAATATATGAACATCAATCTTTTTTGATTGTTTTTTTAATACCCTATTCACCTGTAGTAGTTTCTTGCCTTAAAACAAACAGCACTGACAGAAGACTCATGAGACAGGTTATTTTGCAGTAAATGCAACTTTATTTTTTGCAAAGGACACTAAAAATTTTACAAAAAGGTATTGCAGAAACATTTGTGCAGTGTAAATTTTCAAAACGAAAAATTGGATATTAAATTCAAATACACGATGTGCCTAACATAGCGTGGGGATTGTCTTTTTCAGCAGCAAATATCATGAAATGATCAAAACTATCCTTCATCACATGGGGAAGGTGAACTGAAATGCAGGTGATGGAAAAAAATGGACTCTGCTACACCGTTTTAGTAAATTCCTAAAACTAAAACTCAGGACATAATGGCACTAGAGTATCATTCTGAAGGAGGGCGTCATTCATCTAAGGGACAAAGTTTTTTTAAATAATCTTTTTTTTTTAATATATATAAAAAAAAAAAAGGTTCAATTCTCTAGTGCGCAGTATGGCACAAAGGCAATCAGCCTTTAAACTACACTCAGACACTCAGCCTTCCTATGATACTCCACATCGGATAAAACAGTGCAGTGGCTTCAAAGGAAACTTGCGGTCATGATTCTCATCGCTCTTGGGTAAAGAACACAAGCCTACTCAATCACTGCCACTGAACTGAACACATCATATACACACAGTTTTAACTGTGGAATGACACTCAGAACTACATTAATCTCGGGAAAGAAAGAAAACAGAAACTTGAGATATTAGAAAACGAGGAAGAACCAAAATAATTAATACTATACAAAGTCCAGATAATGAACATACATCACTGATCATGTTACATAAATGTGTTGGTATATAAAACCTTTACAAGGATTCTCTTTACACAATGTATTGCTGTGTCAATACATAATACTGAGTTTTGTCGCAGCGCTGAGAGTTGTTATAATCGCTGTAGAAATCTCCCTTAAGTATTATCTGAAAAACACTGTTGACTTACTTTTGCCTTTTGTCCTTGAATGTTGTAAATTGCCAAATTGATGGCACTACAGCTCTATCTGTGAAAGCAAACAAATGAGAGATAGCTATATCTACAAGGTTATCTTTGGTCGAGCGTACAGCTGAGTGAAGCAATGAGAAGGTTTGGGCTCAAAAGTCAGTAGAAGTCAGTGTGGAAACGGCTCAGGTTGGAGAGCTTAAAAATTCAAGTCAGGACAAGTGGAACATACCACTTTGGGGTAATGAGGAACAGCAGACGCAGCCACAGTTTTCTGAGCTTAATCTTTTATTAAGGCCATTATTGGAAATCGGTGTACTTCTGACTGCAAAAGCATACCAGGAAGGCCATAGGTGTTCGCCTAAACATTCCAGTTACTTTCTTCGCACCACCTCCGTTTGTTTACTAGCTAGAATGCTAAACACTCAGTATTACACACGGCTATCATCTTCCAGTTCAAAATTTCAATTCAGGTCTAAATGCTGACAATAAGACAATACTGAATGAAACATAGGCCTCGATGCCAACAAATAACAGAAAATATGTAGAATGTTATATTTCCAAATCTGAGCTTATGAACATATAATTCACAATTTGTTTAAGATGGTACCACATCATTTGGCGTGGTATGGCTCTATAATAAATCAGACTTTGTTCAAATGAATATGAAACGCTTTTCATAATAAAACTGTACTGGTGTGCAGCATTTGTTAGAACAAATGATGTGCAGAGGAAGAAGACTAGACTTTGTATCAGTACATACAAAGAAAAAAACAAAACAAGAAGATACAGAGAGAAAATTAAAGTATACACAGAAACAGACATTTGAGCATGTATCTGAAATGCGAGTGAGGACCACCGCACTGAATTACACCAAATGTACAGGACCATTTTTTAAAGCAAAAGTGCACTTTTTTCCCTTTGCCAAGTAGACTTTTCTGACATTTAAACTCTTCTCAAATGCATCAGGTTTCAACATCATGGATAGAATCGAGAGCAACAAATTCAACAGCACATAGTGTCTCAACGTGCCAGATCTACTGATCGTGGGTCTTAATTCGCCTATTGCCTCAGAGATGAACTGAAATAACATGTGCACACAACATACAGAACTGGATTTTTCAGTTGTCAGCCCTCAAAGTCACTAGAGATAAGAGGCTGTAAACAAACCGCCTGAGTAAAGGAGGTCAATCTAGTTGTGCATTCTCTGAGTTGAAGATTAGACGCCTTAAACAGGACACGAGGGCTTGATTGAGGACTTGCCGATGTTTGGACTACAGACTGGATTTGATCGGCCTGACGCGACTTTATTTCAAAGCCCATTCGCACAGCAAACTCACACGTGTAAGGCAGAGAGCGGGTTCGAGTCTCACTTGTGCGGTTAGTAAGCTTGCTTTTCCTTTCGGAAGAGGAACGAAAGCTCGTTTTCACAGCACGGAAGAGGAGACCCTCTGACTCGGGCATAGGCTGAAGGAGTGAGCACCCTATGGGGAGTTTATCAAGACATTTTAACACGTTTTAGAAAGGACCTTTGAAATTTAGTGACCGCTACTTGGCACTGTATGACTCTTAAGAGAGCACGCATCTCTTCAGAAATCAGCTCACAACAGTGAGACAGCACGTACGCAAGCACCAACATGCCTGCCTTTCTACACATACATACAAAAACCCCAGACACGCACACAATCACACCTGCACTCAACCCTTTAGCTTTTTAAAAACTTTTTAAGACAAACAATAAAGTTTGCCTTATATTTTAGGAAATGTTAAGATATGGCAAATAAAGAGCTTTGTTAGATGAAGTCTAACGCACAGATGCGCAGACTTCAATACAGTAGTATGGCAATAAACTTTCGTTGTACATTTTATCAGCCTTGTCGAGGCCTAAACACTGGTGTTCAAGATGGCTCCTGCTAGCAGCCTGGATGCGTTCACGCAAAAATACTCGCTCGTGGTTCACAGCCCTAATAAAGAGGAACTACAAACTGGTGAACATGCACATAGGCATATGGTCCCAAAAGGCGAGCAGGTGTTAATAATTCACTTTGTGTCTAGTCAACAATAGTGTCAGAGTCAGAAGACCTGGAGGAGATGACTAGATAAACAGCACTGTGTTTTCGAGTAGTACGATTTTAATCTTGTTAAAAAAATATGGCAGGTCGAGAAGGCCATGCTGGGATGGCAAAAAAAAAAAAAAAAAAAAAAAAAAAGAGAAAAAGAACGTCAGCAGAGGAGAGGTGGGTTCATCCAGATGCCCGTAGAAAGAAGTGGTGTCTTGTTCAGCAGTAGTGTTTCCAGGAGCTGACCTGGCTGAACATGTTGCACAGTGGAAAGAATCAAAAGGTGAAAAGCAGACGAGAGTGAGTCACACATGTGGATCCCCTTAGCGGGAACACCACGCAGTGATCTTTATCAACACTTCTGAGCTTCCACTGGTGACATGGCGATGTAGGAGCCGTTCTTCTGAGGCTGGTTGCCGTGGGATTCAGGAGACTCGTCCGATTTGTTGCTGACCGGAGTGTAGGCCGTATCGTCTTTCGACGTCTGCCAGAACAGACAGGAAGCGAGTTTAGAATGCTTGAAATGGTGAATGTGTTATTAACTATAACAGCAGTCTTGTTCCACTGTACATCTAATCCAAGTTAACACCCCCGTTCATCTACAAAAAATACCTAATAATCTAATACCTCTAAAAGAAAAATGTCAAAGTGATAAAACACAGAACTATAAAACTAATCTATATTCAACCAAACGGACCATGCAGAATAGAGAAATTAACATAATGCAGGGTTTTTATTTTTTAATCTTAGTAAAATTATAACTGGCTAAATTAAGAAGCACCTCTTATAATCAGAGTTAAATTATGAACAGGCAAATAGTGAGCAAATGAAAGGAAAAAAGGGGGAAGTATCGACTTACAGCAAAAGAATGAAAAGCTTCGGTAAAATCAATACGTTTTACTTCATTCTGAACAGGAACAACAACAAAAAAGAGGGGGAGGGAGAATGTTACTCAAAAGAAAAACATGGCAGTATTATGCAAGAAAATACACTTTGAATTGCATATAAAACACTAAAAACTCTAACCTACTATATAATATAATATAGAGCAGGCCCTTTTTACTTCGGTTTCCTTTTTTTTTTTTTTTACACTGGTGCAGCAGTTCATGGGTAGTGGTACAATTTTCAACGTATTAGTTAAAGAGCACATGCACTGACAAATAGCCCCATGCACTTGAATCTTCATGCAGGTGGATAAGAAGGGAATATAAAGAAAACATTAATGCTTTGCGCATTATCGCCTAACCACATGGACACCTACTGGGTGCTGCTGAGTGTGTTAGAGAAGTTTTCTATTTCTTTGAAGGAATGTGACACCTAGCTGCCTACTGAGAAACAGGGACTTCCTTAAAGAGAACCTTTTTGCTTTAGTTACATTTCCTGTGGCTTCATAACAGTGTCTGTTTACAGGCCTTGGAAACCAAACAAAGTGAGCTACTGCGATCAGTAAAAATGCCTTAATAAAAAAATTTTAAAAATCTATAAATTACCAGACCCGCACGGTAGTTTGCCACAGACAATAATTAGACTGATGTGCTACACAATTTACAACACAAAACGTGTGCTGCTTATCCTATTCTTATCTATAGCTCAACCTCCACGAGTCCCGATCACACGCACACTGCCAGCCTCATGCAAAACATAGTACAAATAGGTTTTAGAGTTGTATGAAAAGGTAACCAAATGAGACGCAACTGTTTCCTCAAGGGTTGCCCCCACCCCTTCCCCTAGGTACATGATTCGCTGACTGTAAATTTGAAAGATGCTACTGTACATAACTCAAAACATAGCTATTCTCAAATACTAATTTTGATCATTGTTTATTTGTTAGATTCCAGCAGTTGCTCTCGGTTTGATGCGAACATAACATTTAAAATCCCATGGATGCAGGATGACCGCAACGTCGATCGAACGCATAGCCGTTAATGAAGCATTTTAACCGTACACATCGCTAGAGAATGCCCCCTTCATGAAGATGTGCTCATTCAGATCAAATTAATAACTGGACTGTAGAAAATGCAACAGAAATAGAACAATTATTGTGAAATTAATTCATTAAAACAAATTAAACTCAATAATTATACGCATGTAAGTAAGTGTCTCACGTGCAATTTTATAGACATTGTCTAAAACATCAACAACTCGCACATGAAATCAGACTTCTATGATAACGTGATACTGAGGGTTTCCTTAAAGCGGATAAATTTAGGAAAAGGCTTCTCGTACTTGTCCTGAAAATACTGTAATTCTTCTAACTTGAACATAACTGATAAACATGTTTTGGGTAGTTTGTAAACAAGCTCATGTATAAAACTAAAGAGAGAGGAAAAAAGAAAGAATATTAAAAGGCATTGTACCTTTCTTTGACGGTTCTTGCACACCAAGAAAATGAAGATGAGTAGTAAAATGGCACCCATGCCCACAATGATGACAGGGAAGTTGGACACTATTGTTATGATCAGCAGCAGAGTTTTCATTTGGGAGGCTGAGGCATCATCGATGGTTGCCGTCTGGAAAAATTCAAGGACTGAATATTTATACAAGGAAAACTGTTCGTAATCTGTGACCAATACAGTGCCATAGATTTTTTTTTTGTTGTTGAAAAAAAAGCTCAAAAAACAAAAAAAAAAAAAAAGTCTCATACCTCATTGACATACATAATAGGGAAGATGGTTTCGTTCAGGAGACGTGTCTGACTGCAAAATGGGAAACATTTTTACATAACCAAGGTTTCGCAATGGAATGAAATGAAATAGACGACAATTCTGAGACATGGGAAGTTGGTACTTACGGGAAGCCAGGTACCCTCTGCATTAGAACATTGAGCTGGGCTCTCTTACAGGCACGAATAGGGACCCCAGTCGTCTGGAACAAAAGTATTACAATAAACCATTTATAAAAAAGGTGTACATCCAACTAAGAGTAATATAATATAATATTTTTGGACTAAATGTCACAGATTCATGTAAAACTTTCAAAAGGTTAGATCCAAACACCCAATTAAAAGCATTTTTACACAGACATGTGGTGCCCTTCAAACCATCAGACTAAATGGTCTCATTAGTCTCCCCCACAAATTCATTCCTGTTTTTAGTCAGAAGAGGTCATCGCTATATTCAGTTACAAACAATATGTTCAGTGTAAACAGCTGAATGGTGAATAAATAGATCAGCTAATTATTCCCAACAACATTATCAAGAGCTTGCTAATATCATAACCCAGCTTACCGGGTTAAGGTCAAGGTATGTTTCGTGCTCTTCCTTGTTTGGGCTCATTCCATCAATGGCATCAATGTACTTCTCATCAGCTTGGTAGAAATGTGGGAATGAAACAACTATAGGTGCTCCTATAAATTGGGGGAGGGGGTAGAAAGCATGTCAAATCATAAGGAATTAGTCTCTAAAAAATTCAGCCATCTTATAAGAAAGGTGAAAATTATCAGTCTGCAAATTTAATGACGTGGCAACCGATTATAACAGGACAGTGACCTGTCAAACGTCCACAGGCAAGGAACAAAATTCCACATTTTATTTGCTTTGTGTGACTTTGACCGTTGCCTAAATATACTCCCAACTGGTGTAAAATCCAACAGTACAACAGGTTCTGCAAATATTTTACTTCTCAAACAACAGTTTCACTTGAAGCATTACTTTACACTAATCAAGACAGTGAAGTGTTAAAAAAGAAAAAGAAAAAAAAAAAAAACCACCACATGGGTGAGTCATCATTAGAGTGGTCACATGACCGTGTGTGTGTGGGGGGGGGCACTGTTATCAGCATGGTGACTTATTGAGGAAGCAATAAAGAGAACAGCATGCCTATGCCCCAAATCAAGCTGCTATTAAATGTCAAGTCTGGAGTGCTTGGTTCTGAATTGGAGTTACTTATTAAACGTTTGTGTACTGAACTCTGATTTCTGTCACAGTGCAGGAGAGAGCAAATACACACAGACAGAGCAGAGAGGCTGCTAATGCTGGTCAGAGAACAAAAAGCACATGTGAACATCTCAAAGATCTTTCTGACATGGACTTCAACCGGGATGAAGGCCATGGTTTTTTATTTCCACAAAGTGTTTATACACACACACACACACACACACACTTTACTTTTTAATTAAACACAAAATGTCAGAACACTATAAAAAAATGTTTAAATGTTACAAATGATTTTTTTTACTTTAATAGGCCATGGCTATTTTACTTTAATTAACCTGACTTGTAAGTGAAGTGTAGACCATGGTGAGTTATGGGAAAGGAAATGCGGGCCTCAGTGCTCAAACAACTGAACTGCTCTCGCACACTCTTGTCAGCGCTCACAATTCACAGTTGTATTTATTTATTTTTGAATACTAACAATCATTGGATGAATTGGTTTCTGCAAGAGACATAATGTCTACTACAGTAGCACACCATGTCTTGGTTAACCATAACCGGCCACAAGCCTAGAACAGAACGGGATTTCCCTGGAGCTGTGAGGCGGCAAGTCTACCCCTTCCATAACTTCTGCAGTTGAATGCATTAACCCTCATGTGACTTATTGAGCCAGTTGGTGCATTGCTTCAAAAGTAATGATTTACTTCTGTGTTTTAGGATGTTCAGTACAAACTTCCGAATACATTTGTTTTAAAGGGTATGCATAGGATTAAATGATACAGCAATTGCATGTTTGTATGTTTATCCGTGGCCCTTACCTTCGCGACACACGCTGACTTTAAGCACTCCTTTACTCAGGCATTGTTTAGCAGGCACGCAGAAGCCAGCGTTGGCTGGATTCTCATTCGGAGCAGCTAGGACATCAGAGGGAGGAGCAAAGCGGAACGCTGGAATCCCCTTCACCTCGGTATCATGCACATATCCCAGATGTATCGACCTGCATACGGGAAAAACAATGTATGGAGGATGCTCAAATGATGTGTTATCATTTGAATACAACTATAAATAGTGAAGGGAACTGGGTGCGTGTGTGTGAGACATTTAAATTGTAGACAACTAGTACAGTTCTTAGCAGAGGTCTCGACATGAAGTGTACCTGCAGAGATCCGCAGCAAAGATGTAGAGCAGCTCGTCTCTGGACAGGAAGGTGTGGAACACGCTGCCGTCTGTGCCGTTAATCATGTTGCTCTGCTCCGATGACCACCAGGTCATCTTTCTGCAAAAACAGGATGAGAAAGAATCCATGCATTTATTTCAAGCATAAAGAAAGTACACAAACTGGGCTGAGAAAGCAGTGTTCATGCTCAAGATATTCATAATCATTCATTTCTGGATCAGTTAAAAAAAAGGAAATCTTTTTTTTCTTTAACAATATTAGATATGACACTAAAATGAAGCATTGGAATGCAAGCAGTCAGTGGTTTTTTTTTTTGTTTTGTTTTTTGGCTTGGCAAATACACAATGCAAGCATCTAAAGTTCAGCAAGCAAAAGTTGAGACAAGGCCATTTCACTGGATAAACAAATATTCACACAAGCCAACTAGACCAAAGGGAACATCACGCAAAGCAATGGGTACCTTATTCCGTTCCAGGTGTCGATCTTGCCATAGTCCATGTAGTTTTTTTCTCCAGTATGGAAGACAAATTCACCTTCATGGGTTCCATTTTTCTAATTAAAAATGATCCAAGAAAAAAAAAATTTATTAATTGTCAGACAGCAGCAAAACACCAGAGACCTAGATATGGCAACCTGCACATTTTACAGACTGATGATTTATTCAGTTTATTCACAACCACATCGGAGTTAGGGGTCAAGTAACATGGGGGGAGGGGGTTCAAACTGTGGGTTTTGTTCATTTTTGACTAATGTTACATTTACATAGCGCTTTTCTAGACACTCAAATCACTTTACGGTTTGGCAGTTGTCAGTGTTGTAATCCTAAGTTTCTTGACCACATATAGCACGAACACCAAAGAAGGATTTAATGTAATCTTTATTTCGATTGCTAGTGTTTTTGAGATGTTTTCATTCTAAAGCAAAATCTTTTAAAATTCTCACCTTGTACATGAGGCCAAAGTATTCATCCACCTCAGGCTTCAAGCTATGAAGTTTAGTCATCAGTGGATCCTTGTAACCCCACAGAAACTCGTGCACGGTGCGCGTCATGAACATTTCAACACCCAGAGATCTTATATATAAAGAGACCAACGGGCGGATCAAAAAAGAATAGGAGTGCATTTCATTCATGACGGCCTGCAGAGAAATATGGGAGTTAGAGATAAGGATGAACTCGTGTTCAGTACAGATGTCATCAGGCTATATATTATATACAGTGGTACCTCGACATACGAGTTTAATTCGTTCCGTAACCTTGCTCGTATCTCAAAGCAATTTTCCCCATTGAAATTAATTGAAATGCCATTAATCCGTTCCAGCCCCCAAAATGTCACCCCAGTTGTATTTGTTACGTCTTTTTGAATAAGAAAAATTTATTTATTGATTATTAAATGACAAATATTGTATAAAAACATAATAAAAGAATGTAAAGAAATAAACTGGTTTTATAAAGTGTATTTACCTTGGAAATCATCCGACTTGAGCTTACGGAAGATGCTGGCGGAGGTGTTACTTTCGCTTAATTTTCGTCACTGTTTTTCTCTTCACTGGTCTTTGCCTTTTTCGCCACGCTTTCCTCACTTTCACCGTTTAAAAATAAAAACCTGTCCAAGGAGGTTTGTTTCTTCCTCCCTTTCAGAATGTTGCGGAAATGAGTTAGGTAAGTGTCATTAAATAGCTCCGATGCACGACCAGTTGATACTTTTTCGGGGATGCTTCGACAGCGAGGCAAAAGAAGCTTGTGGCTTCTTGTTTATATTTGTGAGAATCACACACACCATCAAAAATCTGAATGAGCGCGCGCACTAACAGGTGGCTGTGTCACAGGTTTCATGAGTGGCGCTTTGTCCGGTGCAACTCGAGACGAAAATGAGAGACGTGCGTGGCGCACTCATATCTCAAAACACTCGTATGTCGGGGCAATCACATGCCGAGGTACCACTGTGTGTATATTTATATTATTTATTTATATATATATATATATATATACACACACACACATACACATATACATTATATATATATACACACACACACATACATATATATATATGCCAAACAACATATGGTGTGATCAATTAAGTGATAACGTATAATAGCTAGTTCCACAAAAAAAAAAAAAATCCAAACTTACAATGAATGGGATGTTGGGAGTGGTCAAGAGGTCCACCTCAGGGTCTCCGACAGACATTTCCGGAAGAAACACGAAACTCTTGGGATTCGTGGCAAAGACCTTGGTGCCATTTTCCAAGAATGTCACGTTCTCTCTGGGCCTGTATTCCCTGATTACATGATGAGAGACATTTGTCCAATTGTTTAAAATTCCGACAGTAAATAGTACACTCCAGCATGTACTCAACAAACAACTTGTTGGTTAAAAGGCATGCTGTGCCAAATCACTCTTTTGCTGACACCTAATCATTCAAGTTCCATGATGTCCGTCATAGTAAATGTTTCCCTCTATTCATCATCTCCACCCTTGACTTCCTCTTTTCACCGAGTCATTTCCGGATCCTGTTTGCCATTTCATTGTGGTCTATCTACATGGCATCAGGACCAATTAGATGCGACTTAAAAAATAAACAGACAAGAGCTGAGTGCTGGGTTTAAAAATAAAAATAAAAAAAAAGGAAACAGACCTGCCTAACAAATTACTTGATTCCCAGAAAGACAAAAATAAACAGAGAAAAAAAAAAAACAACCTGAGCTCTTCAAGCTTGGAATACAAAGTGTTTTCCTTACCTGTATGTATAAGGTCCCATTTGTGTGACATGAGGCTTTTCCTTGCCATCCAAGAACTCTTTGGGGTTAGTAACATTGAAGAAGAAATACTGCATGTAAACTGGAGGTGGAGGGTTTATCCAGCCACCCAGTACTCGACTGTTTTCCCCCAGGGTGATCTCCTGAAAAGTCAAGATGTACATTAGCAATTCTGTAGAAGATTGAACACCTCTCAAAGAAAATATGAAGATCATTAAGCATCTTTCACAAAAATTAAGACCTTTAAACTATTAAAAAGGTCCTGTAAGCCATTAACTAGTACTTAACTAATATTGACTTAACCTCTCCCGAAACTTAAACGAAACCGCCTGTTTACACAGTTCAGTTCAGGTTAGGTTAGTGGAGTTCTGACCTAATAAATAATGCTGTTTAAAGTTCACTAGGTCTGTAGGGTTTTGGGGTAATATGTCAAATGATATCCACGTGCTGTGCTGAAGAAAGGAACAGAGACAAAGCAGTCAGCCAAATGGGAAAAAGACAATGTCTAGTCAGCAGACAGCTTTGTCTTGGTTCTTAAAAACCTTCATCTGTCCCGTCAGCTGAAATCCAAAACAGGGAAGCTTATGCTGGTTTTTTTTTTCCTTCTTTAAACAGCTGCTTCACTATAATAAAAATCTTGGCCGTCATAATCATAGAATTCTGTTGTTTCATGGTTATGCAACCGAAGAAAACATAATATATATTTCCACTGGCCATCAAGCCTTGATTGTGTAAATGTGAAAACAGTCAAATGACGCACACAAAAAAATAAATAAATAAAATCACTCGCATTAGAAAAGTGTGATCCAATGAAATGTTATTCACCTAGTAGAAAGGAATTATTTTTGAATGAATAATCTACAATGCTTTAAATTCCATTTTAAACCTTTAAGGAAAACCACAGCTGCTCATCGTACACTCATTACTGCATCTAATACAAGAGAACTACTGAAGTTGTTGGTGTATAAGGGCTGCTCAGTAACAGTAACACTGCGAAACATCTCACTGTTGATTATTAAATAAAAAAAAAAAAGCCTATTTAAAAAAAAAAAGGATCCTTTCAGAAGGACTTGCTGGTTGCTTTCCTTGCGCTGTGAGCAAAGTATGATGTACTTCAGAAAGTTTCCATTAAACATGCTCTTTCATCTGTGACAGGACACGGTTCAGTAAGGCCACACAGCTCACTACAATACGCCTGCTTTTATTCAGGCTTACTGAAATGCTGAGCTAATCTTCCAAAATGCCCATGTATGTTTTATTTAGGCGGATGACTCGTAACAAATACGTCACATTCTTAGAATTTAAATCACACCACACCCAAGTGTTTAATTTTTAATCATGTCATGAATATGGAGCACGTCAAATATATTTATTTAGGTTTCCTAGGCTGGGTGTCCTCGCCAAAAAGATGCACATCATGCTTCATGAAGCGAATAAACAGCGTTTTTGACATTTTCCAGGCGCTTACGATAACCAACTGGCCATGCCACCAGCCTTGAAAATAAAGGTCTAGAAATGTCCTTCAAAGTGGTACTGAACATTAAGCGGGTGTCTGCAGAACCTTCACCTTGCACGGTGACCAATAGTGACTTTATTTGGCGTGTTTTTGCAGTTGTCCTCCCCCTCCCCCATTTCTACCTAAAAAGGCCAAGCGCACTGAACAGTCTTGAAATTACAACAAGAACGAACAAGTAATGACAGGAAATGAAAAGAAAAAAACTGGTTTGGGCATTGTTGGGAAATTATCTGGCTAGAAATTATTAACAGACATTATAAATACATTAAACTATACATTATAACTAGAATGTCAAAAAGTAATAAAAAGTTGATTTACAAACATATTACAAACGTAGACAAGAAATGGGCCAGTAGGTATATACATTAATATGTTCCTAACGTCTTATGCTACATGTTTAGGGAAGACAAAAGACACCGTCATGGTTTACATCTACAATAGGTGCAAGCAAAACAACATCGCTCATACCACACCCAGTTCAAGAAATATGCAGGCCCTGAGGGCTTGAAATGTGGCTCAAGTTGTCTAAACCAGTTCAAATTAAAGTTTTAAAACTAAAGGCGATACTGCAAATATATCCTAACAGCTTACTTGAAATTTTGAGAGGGAAGAAAGTAAGGTCTAAAATCAGCTAGATTAGAGTTGGTTGCTGTACTGATGATGCACACACTATTCACAGAAAAGCATACTTTGATAATGATACATCACAATATCACCCAGTTGTGGACTTAACAATCCACTCAGGAGTGAACTTTGATTATGATTTTTATATATCATACAGTTTTCCAAGGACTCCTGAATGAGATTTCCACCCTTGCTTGACCAGCTGTAAGACCCCTCACTCAGCAAGAGAGAGACACAGAGAGAGAGCTCTTGCTTTACCTGCTATAAGACCCCTCACCCACAGACAGAGAGACAGACAGAGAGACAGACAGAGAGACAGACAAAGAGACAGACAAAGAGACAGACAAAGAGACAGACAAAGAGACAGACAGAGAGACAGACAAGAGAACCCTTGCTTTACCAGCTATAAGACCCCACAGACAGACAAACCTTGCTTTACCAGCTATAAGACCCCTCACTAAGAGACAGACCGAGAGACAGACCGAGAACCCTTGCTTTACCGGCTATAAGACCCCTCACCCAGAGACAGACAGAGAGACAGACAGAGACATTACTTTACCAGCTATAAGACCCCACAGACAGACAGCGAGACAGACAGCGAGACAGACAGCGAACCCTTGCTTTACCAGCTATAAGACCCCTCACCCAGAGACAGACAGAGAGACAGACAGAGAACCCTTGCTTTACCAGCTATAAGACCCCTCACCCAGAGACAGACAGAGAGACAGACAGAGAACCCTTGCTTTACCAGCAATAAGACCCCTCACCCAGAGACAGAGAGAGAGAGAGAACACTACACCTCCCCCAACCATTAAAGCCAGCTACAGCCTCACTCAATCTCTTAAGATTAGAGGACTCTTTAGAAATGGCTGCTCCACGCTTTAAAAAAGGAAAAAAGAAAAAAAAAAGAACGAAAACGAAAATAAAACCCCGCATATATTGTGAAAGCGAAAAGTTATTTAAGATAGAGAAAAAGAACCGACATGCACACAGTCTTTCTCCGCATCCGACACACACACACACACACACACACACACACACACACACACACACACACACACACACGGTCGCCAGGAGAGGTTAGGATTAGCATCACACGCCCGGTTATTGAGCTGAATTGATTAGCATGCAAAATGGTATGGTGTGAAATTACAAATTTGTGGCAACAAATTGGACTTTTCCTCCAAGCAGGACCATTTCTAACAGGGACACCAATAGTGAACTAAACATAAACATAAACACATGAAGCATTAAAGCGTTCCCGTCTGAAATCCCCCTCCCGTTTCTCTCGAACTTTACAACTACACCTAGCTAGCTGTTTGTTTGGATGTTAGCTACTGCAGGTTTGTACAGGAGTAACACCCGGCTCTGTGTTAGCTACCGCAACGAGCTGGCCTCAGATCAGGGTATGTACAGGAGCTACACCCGGCTTTGTGTTAGCTACCGCAACGAGCTGGCCTCAGATCAGGGTATGTACAGGAGCTACACCCGGCTCTGTGTTAGCTACCTCTACGAGCTGGCCTCAGATCAGGGTTTGTACAGCTACACCCGGCTCTGTGTTAGCTACCGCAACGAGCTGACCTCAGATCAGGGTATGTACAGGAGCTACACCCGGCTCTGTGTTAGCTACCTCTACGAGCTGGCCTCAGATCAGGGTTTGTACAGCTACACCCGGCTCTGTGTTAGCTACCGCTACGAGCTGGCCT
>JAFFST010053832.1:139375-184474 GCA_022414735.1 Noturus placidus | reverse complement strand
AAAAAAAAAAAAAAAAAAACAACACCAATTGGTCCACTTATTCTCAGAAACAAAGGTACCAAACTGTATTTCTCCTTACTGCTGAGGTAGTACCATTAAGATGACATGTTTTGGAGCTTTATTCTGCATCTATTACCTAAGAAGGTGCACATTACTTAAGGTCCAATTTTATAGGTCCTTCATTTTCTAAAAGTATACAATATTCTCATTTATTTATATAGCAAATTTAAAAACAACTTGTGTTGACCAAAGTCCTGTATTGAAGCATCTTAACAATTGAAGTTAAAGTAAAAGTTACATACTAAAGATACAATAGATGTACCCTTGATGGTACCTCCCCAGTGACAAGGAAAAGTACACTTTGGTACCTTTGTGTCTGAGAGTGTACAGTATACGTCCCAATATGTGCAAAATTAGTATGCATGGAATAAATCTTAAAGTCCAGCTAAAAACATAAGACGTAAATCTTTTGAGGACTGATTTTGTCATGTGCCTATTGGGGAATAATTATTTTGTCATTATGACAAAGTTGTGCAAGAGAATGATTTTTAGGAGTTGTGTTTCTACTGTACATCAGCCTCCTTTTATTTTAAGCTCAGATTGAAAACACATTATCATCCATTCCTCCCAGTAACCTCTTTATCAGTCCAGTGAATGCATGCCCTGTTTGTTCTCCAGCAAATGGTAGGAATTTGCACAGGTTTTTTTTTTGTCTCGTCTTTTTTTTGTTGTTGTTCCCATGGAATCATCCTCTGTTTTCCATCAAAACCTTTTCTTTTTTTTTCTTTTTCTTTTTTTTTTTTTAATCTCACCACACCAGAGATCCAGTAAGCAAATGCTTAATACATCCTGTTTCCAGGTCAGGAATAATAATCTATGTCTTTGCATGCTAGTTTATAATTACATGCTGCTGCTTCAGAGATATTACAAATCCTTTGCTCCATAATACTAGACCAGTTCTTTTCTGACTATTTTTCCAAATCACACTGTAAAATATGTACAATTTAAAAACTTTTTGCTGATGGTGGATATTTTTCCTCAGTGCATGTGAAACAGCAGGGACCTGTCTGCCTGACAAACTGTCTGAATCAGTACAAGGATCCTTTTCATTAGAAGGAAAACACACGAGGACAGTCTGCTGATTAATACGCCTATCGTTTGTTTTACACATCCTTAATTTTTCTTACATTTTCTCCATGTATTTGTCTTGACAATTTTTACAATTGGTAAATGAAATGTGAATTAACTAAAGCAACTAATTATACTATCATTGGTAATATTGCTATCAACTATAAATTCCAAAAATTCAGTAGTTTGCTTTGGAATGTAAGCCAACATGCAAAGAGCTTATCCTGGATAGAAGGCTGTGGTCAAACCAGTCTGACAACAGGCAAAGCATAACACGGAGTGGAAATTTATTCAGCTGAAACCAGACCCATCTCTAAATACATACTCTACTTCCTACTACATATGATACACTGATGTACATAATATACTGGTATAACGGTTTATCAACCTAAAGTAATTAAGCCATCTTGCTAAACCGGCGGCGGTGGCTCAGTTGGTAGAGCGGGTTGTCCACTAATCCACCAACCGTGGGGTTGGTGGTTCGAATCCCGGCCCGGGTGATCCCATGCCGAAGTGTCCTTGGGCAAGACACTGAACCCTAAGTTGCCCCCAATGGCAAGCTAGCACCTTGCATGGCAGCTCTGCTACCATTGGTGTGTGAATGTGGTCTCATTAGTAAGTCGCTTGTAAATGTAAAAAAATGATATTTCTGTAAAGCTGCTTTGAGACAATGTACCACTGTAAAAAAGCGCTATACAAATTGATAAATTATTATTATTAAACCAGTATACAGTACTGTATATAGACAACATTGTGACATTATTTTTAGGTGTGACACAGCAAATTTTACATCATTTGAGTATTCATTAATCTTCATGAACTGCTCTATCCTACTCATCAGCACAGTAGATCTGAAGCCTATACTGTGAACAGGAATACACCAATCCATTGCAAGACACAATGCACGCCCATGTTTGCACACTCATTCATAGCTATGGGCA
Source organism: Noturus placidus (assembly GCA_022414735.1). NCBI lineage: Eukaryota > Metazoa > Chordata > Actinopteri > Siluriformes > Ictaluridae > Noturus > Noturus placidus. Next base: position 182,405 of record JAFFST010053832.1, on the reverse strand, counting down.
ATTTAGAGCATCAAATCCAACTACTGACATGGTTTTTGGGCGGTGTAAGGAAGATCCCCTAACGATAGACCTACAATTAAATAAAATTACAATGTTCTGCTAACGTCATCAATCAGCGTGATCTGGGTTAGTGCAGAGAACACGCTTAAACAAATAGAACCATTCTTCAAAATGAGCTTGAGGTAATAAGGATATTGTTTTCCTGCCTATTAGCAAGTTTTGTTTACATTTAACCATTGCACCTACCTAGCTGTTGCATGAGTTTCACTTAACCATATGCTATAATCCTATTGGTGGTTTTGACATGGGCATGTAGCAGCGTTCTCTGATATTATAATAAAAAATGTTGATACTGCCAGAACTGTCATCAGCTGTCTTCAGTCGCAATGGTATTAAATCGCCTGCCATGACACATCATGTGTTCTAAGACCAACGATCTGAACTCACAACTAAAGAATGTACTTTTTTTTTGGTGCAAAATCAGGCCAGAAATCGTGTCTCTATAGTAGTGACATCACAACCAGGAGAAATTAAAAATTATTTTCCTTACAGCTTTTACTGAAATAAAAACACAGAAAAGCAAGATTTACATGTGTGTACTTTAACGTCATCCTCTTTGAAAATGCGATTTTGACTACATATGGCAAAGTGAGTAAAGTTGTGCAGTTACAGTACATTAGAAAAATTCACAGTCTTAATGCAGTTTGATAACACAAGCCAAATATATTCCACATTTTGACTAGTTCTTTACTACACATACTGTATACACCTCCACAAGCTAGCTCTGTTTTCTGACCTTTCCACATATTTCACAGAACTGCAACCACACCGACCTCTAAGGCATGCAGGAATTCTGCTATAGGGACTATGAATGCATCTGTGCACGACCTGGTACGGTTTATTCACTACAAAAGCCTATGGGAGCTTGACATTCTCACTGAGGGCAAAGACTGATATCCAGGCATTAGTGCCCAACACAGAAAGGCAGACCTTTTCACCAGATGAGATTCATTGAAGGGTCAAGGCATTATGTGCAGTGGGAGAGTCAGTGTCGAATTTATGTGCCTGAGATTTTGCTTCAAGCTCTCCCAGGAGATCAAGTGACACTGAGGGAAAACGCTCAACAGGAGAGAAAATAAAAATGACACGAATGAGGCATATCATTACCAAAAGACTAAGTACAGTACATTCTAAAACCGAAAACCAAACAAAAACATGACAGCTATTATGGAGGCAGAGGGCAGAGGAGATACGACACAATGTACTACCTTTCCATTCGAAAAATTATTATTTTTTTTCTCTATAAATGTACATCCTTCCAGATTTCCAAGAGTTTCCGTTTGGTGAAGCTGACTGAATGTAAATTGTCCTTGTTTTGACCTAAGGTGTGGTGGACTTCCTAGAAGTACAGGCTTGCATTACTTTAAAGTAAAATATACGCACGGAGCTGGCTTTTACAATAAACAAAGTTCTTCAAACTTGCTTCCAGCTTAATATTTCACTCCATTGTTCTAGCATCATTTCTGTCAGTATCGTTTCTCATGGGAGAAATATAGGTTATCCTGTTAGGCTTCTTGTAGCTTGTTCCCATTATTCTAAAAATGATGACTGAACATGCATAATAACCTGCATCAGGTTATCTTAAGGACATGTACAAGGTCATTATCATGTCATAAACAAGTTAATTTTATTTCTGGAAATTATGTTATCCAAATAAAATGATTTGCCAGACGGTTGCAAGGGAAGCAACATGGGTGTGCCAACGAAGGTTATGTTTTAAAAGCACAAAGTAATTAGTCTTGGTTCATATTTTTTGAAGGTAGGAAACAAGCTGTACAAAAAGAAGGTGAAATATTTAGAGGCCTATTTTAGTGACTTTCCAACATCTAGGCAAATAGAGCCTAACAATAGTAGTGACATACGAGGTTCACGTAACACTAAATTTATGTAACTGTCTACAAAATCACTTAGGAAATGGTGCATACATATCTCAGAGTGACAATGGTGCCACGATCTCAGAGTGACAGGTTTTCATAAATAAAAACACTGCATACATACAGTACTGCACAAAAGTCTTAGGCACCCTATTGTTTTTTGTTTGTTTTTACAAACTTTGTTATAGATTTATATTTGATGAATTCTACATTATCGAGTCGGTACAAATTTTTTTTTTTGATTCCCAAATATTAGTTTTCTAGCAAAAAATGAAATGTAACAGAAAAATGTTGGTATGTCAGTAAAGAAAGCAGCATATTAAGTGGTAAGAGACACGTTTCAGACAAAAAACACAATGAAGGCTGCTGGATTTTGCTGCAAAATTAAGAAGCGAGTGCAACAGTCAAAGTCTCCAGAAGAACCGTGTCTGCTTCTGCAAGATGCTCAATAACACTTACAGCTCATTTCCTTATAAAACTGCACTAATTCTACCTGAGACTAATTTTTTTAAATCAAAGGATCGTCACACCAAATATTGCCTTTGTTACATTTACTACTGTTTACCGTTCTTTATAGTATTTTTTAAATGGAGAAAAATTTCATTCTTTTTGAAGGCATCTTTGCTCTACCGCATTTCTTTGCAAGACTTTTGCACAGTACTGTATGTACATGTAATGACAAAAGAAATATCTTAAGAACAATAGCTGGAAATATCTGCACAATGCTTTAAAAGATTTGTTCTTTAGGGACCACTTAACAGATTCTCTGGCAGATCAAAGGGAATATGACAAAACAAGAGAACATTCTAAAAGGAAACATTTGGCCATTACACACATCCTTAATTTGTTTTTATCTCTAACCTGAACAGGCATAGGGTATTATATACAGTGCCTTGCAAAAGTATTCACCTCCTTGATGTTTTTTCCTGCATTATAGCCTGGAATTACAATGGGTTTTTTAAAGGTTTGTTCCATTTGATTTACGCAACATGCTTACCACTTTGAAGGGGAAAATATCATTATATATAATTATTATTATAAATATAAAATTTAATTATTGTGACATGAACAATAATTAAGACAAAAATAACAGAACAATTGAGTGTGCATAAATATTTCCCCAAATACTGTCAATACGTAGTAGAGCCACATTTTGCTGCAATTACAGATGCAAGTCTCTTGGGGTATATCTTTATTAGCTTGGCACATCTAGCCACTGGGAGTTTTGCCCATTTTTCAAGGTAAAACTGCTCCAGCTCCTTCAAGTTAGATGGGGTATATTGGTATACCGCAATCTTTAAGTTATGCCACAGATTCTCAATTGGATTGAAGTCTGGACTTTGACTAGGCCATGCCAAGATATTTAAATGTTTCCCATTAAACCACTCCAGTGGAACTTTAGCAGTATGTTTAGGGTCATTGACCTGCTGGAAGGTGAACGTCCATTCCGGTTTCAAATCTCTGGCAGACTGAAACAGGTTTTCCTCAAACATTGCCCTGTATTTAGTGCCATTCATCATTCCTTCAATCCTGACTAGTTTTTCAGTTCCTGCTGATGAAAAGCATCTCCACAGCATGAAGCTGCTACCACAGTGCTTTACTGTGAGAATGGTGTTCTCCAAGGGATGGGATGCAATGGGTTTGCACCACATATAGTGTTTCCCATGATGGCCAAAAAGTAAAATTTTAGTCTCATCTGATCAGAGAACTTTCTTCTATGTGTTTGAGGATTCTGACACATGCTGTTTGGTGAACTCCTAACATGTTTTCTTGTTATTTTTAATCAATGGCTTTTTTTTCTGCCCACTTTTCCATAAAGCCCCTCTCTGTGGAGTGTACGGTTTAAAGTGGTCCTGTAGGCAGAAACTCCCATCTGCTGTGAGCTCCTTCAGTGTTATCTTTGGTGTCTTTGTTGAATCTCTGATTAATGCTCTCCTTGCCCAGTCTGTGACTTTTGGTGGGTGGCCTTTTCTTGTCAGGTTTGTAGTGGTTCCCAATTCTTTCCATTTTGTTATTATGGATTTATTGGTGCTCAAAATTTGAGATTTTTTTTATACACCAACCCTGATCTCTCTATACTCCACAACTTTGTCTCTGACCTGTTTGGAGAGCTCCTTGGTCTTCATGCAGACTCAGGGGTCATTTAGAACATCATGTGACAGATCATGTGACTCAGAGGGACCTTAATCAATTAATTATGGGACTTCTGAAGTTAATTGGACCATATCTTATTTAGGGATTTCATAGCAAAGGGGCGAATACCTAAGCACTCACAATGTTTCAGTTTTCTTTTATTATTATTTTTATTCGACTTCAACAATTTGAACTATTTTGTTAAGTCCATGACATAAAACCTAAATAAAAATCCATTTAAATCCCATGCTGTACAGCAACATAACAGGAAAATCACCAAGGGGGTGAATACTTTCACAATGCACGTTGCATATGTGACATATGTAACTAAACTGAACAAATTAACAAAGCTTATATTACAACACTGTTGATTCATTTTCTATAACACTATAGCCTGACTGTAATTCAAATCACAGATTTATATTAATGGTTAAGTTAGTGTCTTTATAGTAACTCATTCACAGGGTCATATATGGTGGACAATCTATATAATCCAATAATAAACAGATAAATAATGTTTGTTTTTAACAAAGGAAAATGTTTAATCATTGATATGGTGAAGAGTTCTGTAAGGAAAATAGAAGGAGTCTTACTCGTAGAAGTTTTCCACCATGGGAAAGTCTTCAGGATAGAGGAGCTTGCACTTCCCGGTTTCTCTGTAACGTGACAAGGTGCATGTCCTGGTGAGGTAAGGACTTGATAACAGGAAGTAACTTTGTCTTGCGTATGTTCTGCATTATTAAATGTAATGTTAAGGCGTGTTCTTGTTTAAATGCTGAACAGCTGAGCAATACATTTTGATCATCCATAGGTAGTTTTTTGGGGACATGCGCATTACACAGATGTATTGTACACATAAACATCTTAAAAACAACAGTTAGAGGAATCTGCTTGTTAATTCTGCACATGCATAAAGGGAATTTCTCCTGGCTTCAAAACCTACATAAACTGTTATTTCTTCCGAATCCTTCTTTCCGCTGTGTCGGAGGACCTAAAAAATGTACCACACACACCACAACTGTTTCACACAGGCATTCCATGCATCTACTGTATTCTCTACACAGCAGGGAAGTTATACCTGTCTCAGCTGTAGTGGTGGGTCCTCAGGAGAATATCACTGTAAAACCCTGTTTAACAGTGCTGTACTTTACATCCCTTTAATTTCCCTGAAGACTGCATCGACAGAGAAAACTCTCTTTCAGGGGAAAATATTCCCATGCATCTAGACTTTCTAGTGGCTTTTCAAGCAGTTTTGCATTCTCTTACATACTGTCTACTGTTGGAAGATTGTTTGAAGATTTTTGGGAATGTGCCATGTATGAATATTCTAATGAATAGCTTTTAGGATTTTAGGTTACCTGTAGAGTTTCCAGTACCTTACGATGGCATGAGCATCAATTTGCCACACAAAATGTTTGTGGAACTGATCTATGATTAATAATCATTATCATTAATTTACTTTTTTTTTCATGTCAGTTTGGTGACTAATGATTTAGGGTGTGTTCATGGAGCTAGCAATTTATCAAACACTTTAATTCACATATTCAGTTTCCACACATGAACTACTCAGCCTACTGTTTAGAGCTATAACAAAGGTACACCCTCAGCACACACACACACACACACACACACAAACAGATTTCACTGAAAGTCACGCCAGCATGAGTATTGACAAATTGGTTGAAGGAGTGTGCAGAGTAAATACAGTTAATTTGTATTTACTCTCATGGATGCACTAAGAGTTCACTAGGAGTGGACTGCACATAAAGAGGAATTAAGTTTTACAAATTTTCAGTACAATTAAAAACAGGTTAGATGTTTTTGACACAAACCATTAAACATGATAATAAAGACAGTATAAATTTACTACATATACAATAAAACACTATACATAAAGTCCTTTGTGTCTGTGAAATTTAAAGTCATGACAAAGTAAATGCAATTAAGAGCATTAAAGAAATACTCCAGTATTTGTAGCTTAATGTCAGTCCACTATATATATATATATATATATATATATATATTTTTTTTTTTTGTTCAATCAATTTTAACGTTTCCCTGTATGGAGAACCTTTTTATTACTGGAAACACACTTATCAGGACCAAACACTATACGACCAAAGGTATTTTGAGGAAGTGGTAGCGCAGTGGTTAAGACTTTGGACTTCTGATTGGAAGGTGGTGAGTTCAAATCCCAGCATTGCCAAGCTGCTGCTGTTGGGCCCTTGAGCAAGGCTCTCAACTGCTCAGTTGTATAAATGAGCTAATTGTAGGTCACTCTGAATACATTTGCCAAATGTAATGTAGGATCTGTACACCTGACTATGTGGGCCTATCCCCAAGATTTTTCCACAATTGTAATACTGTAACATTACAAATTATCTTCACAGGAACAAAGATGCCTGAACTAGTTGGAGTATGACAATTCCAGCTCCATGATGACATGGTTGGCCAAAACCTCAAGATCCCTGACTTAAAACCCAATGAATACCTTTGGGATCAACTGGAACACTGACTGCATGTAAATCTGTAAAATTCATCCATTTAAGTATGGGATTTGGCAGCACTGTGCATTGCTGCCTATAGAATTCAACTATAGAATCCCCCATTAACATCTGTGTGACTGTGTGATTTTTCTTAAAATAATTCCATACAAATGAATCAGACATATAATATCTGTGCACAGCTTGTCACTGAGAACAATGCTTGAGTTCTTAGCATAGTATGGGGTATTGTAGTTGCAAGACACATGTCTGCATCAATGATTAATCTTATTTATTCTGAGGAACATTATTGACAGAATGTTATGGGCGTTTGTATGGATCTGCTGCTTGTGAGCTCAGCACAGCTTCAGTGCATGTGAGAGTCCTGTGATCAGGGTGTGAGGAGAACAGGAAAACAGGGAAAAGAAATATTTTCACAGTTCGTCTTTCTCACAGACCTTGTACTATAAGTGTCAAATGTTCTGTTAATGCTGATACTGTAATGCTGTTAATGCTGAACTGAATAGCTGCATAAACCACTTCCTTTTCCAAAGATCTGTACAATGAAATTAGATAAGGCTCAGTGTTTTGACTTAAGCCAAAACCTATTATGTATTCTACATTTGTTTTATTGTGTGTGTGTGTGTGTGTGTGTGTGTGTGTGTGTGTGTGTGTGTGCGTGTGTGTGTATACAGTATCTCACAAAAGTGAGTACACCCCTCACATTTTTTAAATATTTGATTATAACTTTTCATGAGACAACACTGAAGAAATGACACTTTGCAGTGTCAAGTAGTGACTGTGCAGCTTGTGTAACAGTGTAAATTTACTGTCCCCTCAAAATAACTCAACACCCAGACATTAATGTCTAAACCGCTGGCAACAAAAGTGAAAATGTCCAAAAAACCCTAAGTGAAAATGTCCAAATTGGGCCCAAAGTGTCAATATTTTCTGTGGCCACCATTATTTTCCAGCACTGCCTTAACCCGCTTTGGTATGGAGTTCACCAGAGCTTCACAGGTTGCCACTGGAGTCCTCTTCCACTCTTCCATAATGACATCACGGAGCTGGAGGATCTGTTTGAGGATGCCCCACAGATGCTCAACAGGGTTTAGGTCTGGAGACATGCTTGGCCAGTCCATCACCTTCACCCTCAGCTTTTTTAGCAAGGCAGTGGTTGTCTTGGAGGTGTGTTTGGGGTCGTTATCATGCTGGAATACTGCATATTGATCATGCTCTATTTCAGTACATCACAGTACATGTTGGCATTCATGGTTCCTTCAATGAACTGTAGCTCCCCAGTGCCGACAGCACTCATGCAGCCCCAGACCATGACACTTCCACCACCATGCTTGACTGTAGACAAGACACACTTGTCTTTGTACTCCTCACCTGGTTGCCACCAAACACGCTTCACACCATCTGAACCAAATAAGTTTATCTCGGTCTCATCAGACCACAGGACATGGTTCCAGTAATCCAAGTCCTTTGTCTGCTTGTCTTCAGAAGACTGTTTGTGGCTTTCTTGTGCAACATCTTTAGAAGAGGCTTCCTTCTGGGACGACAGCCATGCAGACCAATTTGATGCAGTGTGCGGCGTATGTTCTGAGCACTGACAGGCTGACCCCCCACCCCTTCAACCTCTGCAGCAATTCTGTATATGTATATATACAGAATTACTCAACCTCTAATATATACACACACATAGCATGTGCACACACACACACACACACACACACACACACACACATATATGTGTGTGTATATATATATATATATATATATATATATATATAGATAACAGTATAGGTCAACAGACAACAAAATAATATAACAAAATAATAATAAGAATAAGAAAGATAAAAATATAATATTTGTATACATAAAGCTTAAATATAAAAATAATAATATGAATAATTTTCTGTAAATATAGTATTTAGAGCATCATTTCAGTGGTAGTCTGGAAGCATGGCTTCTTATGTGTGATTGTTTTTTCTTTTCTTCTTTCATTTTAATCCAAATTTTACCTAAAATTTCCATAGTTATTTGATAAGAAGGACCAGGCTTGGTCACATTTAACCACTTGCAAGACCAGTGATAAGTGATATAGTTTAAATTAGTCAGAAGTGATATGCTAGTAGCCTGAGGTTATTCTCTAGCTGTCATGAGTTTTCTAATATATAAATAATATATTAGACATCTAAATATTATTGCACAGACTTGTATATGAACAATTCGACACGTCTTGAAAATACAGCTACATGGTGTCCCAGAAGTCTCCATACACAGGGGACTATGTTTGGCAGCACCACATTGGTTGTGCCGTGATCAGTGGATGTTCTTGGATGTTGGTCGACAACACTTCAAAACCTTTTGAATTTGTTAGTAAGTTTGGCAGCAGTGTCGTGCATGATGTGTTTCCTGTTAAAGTCCATCACAAGCTCACGACAGCTTCCCCATCCAGCCATGAGATTGATTAAAATACATTCTTCTTCAAAGGCATTCTTAAAGCCTATCTGAAATAAAATAATAATAATAATAATAATAATAATAATAATATAAACTATAAATTAAGTATGAAAAATTTAGAAAGACATTATGCTAAAAAAAAAAAATTCCCCTATGTATGAAGAATTTTTGGACACCCCGTAGTATGTAAACCATGAAAAAAAGGTATTAAAAGTGCTGAATTATACATTAATATTGATTAAAGTGTAAAGAGAGGCTGCGTTAAATTCCTCACAGGGTTGTATTCTGGGATTTTTGGCTTATTGTGTCCTGCTCAGCGTGCATATTCCAATTACCACAACAGGTAAAGATGATTGAACTTAACAAAGTCCCTGAACATATAAACTATATCTGTATTTCCTAAATAAAACACCATGAGCCCTACAATTTTTTTTTATTCATCAATTTTTATCCTGTGGTCAGTGCCACAGTGGACACATGAGTTGATGGAGATGTTGGAGATCCTGGTCCTTTCTGCTCTCCGGACCTGCATGATAAGTCTCGGAGGTCCTACGTCTGGATGGAGCTCTCATCTACTCCAAATCCAGACTGCTGGGACAAAGGCTTCTTCTAAGCCAAACATATTACATATAGATCAATAATTATCTCTTTAATAATATCTGTTGTTACCCAGATGAGGATGGGTTCCCTTCTGAGTCTGGTTCCTCTCAAGGTTTCTTCCTCTAAAACACACAAGGGAGTTTTTCCTTGCCATTGTCGCCACTCAGTGTCTTGCTCAGTTGGGATTAATTTTTCACTTTTACTGTGTGTGTACTGTGTTTATATTCCTGTAAAGCTGCTTTGAGACAATGTCTATTGTAAAAAGCGCTATACAAATAAAATTGAATTGAATTGAATTGAATCCAGAGCCCATCCCTGGAGCCCTGGCCTTTAACAATGGGGTGACCAAAGGAGGGGGTAAATACTAAGCAGTTAAATTGATTGAAATCTTTGCCAAAGCTCTGTCTGTGCACCACCATGCAAGATTCCTTCAAACTCCTTTGGCTTCTGTCCAAATTCGTGTCTCTACCCCTATTAGTGCCTAAGTGCGCACTTCACCAAGTGATTGTAGGACAGGTCTCGCGCTTGTCCGCTGCCATAGCAACCCCTCGCACTGACTCGGTGAGTCTGATTAGTGCAGCAGTGTTAGCTAAACTGGGTCAAGTTTTACTGCGTTTTCTCGTTTTAAAGACAGTAACTATGTAGAGAATGTGTCATATTCTGGACATATGTCATATAGATGATCACTAAAAGCTGACTGACAACAAAACGCACAAGATGACCGACAGAAAATGTCACATTGGACCAAGCAGCACTCCTGTTTATCCTTGGTACTGTACTCGACCCATACTTTCTCCTGTGTATCTTACAGCAAACTAGTTTCTATTCACAGTGCAATTTAGATCTGTAGACATGATATGCGTTTTTTTCTTTCTTTCTCAGGTGACACTTTCTTTCACCTTTCTGTACACATGCTAGAATTGCATTTTATTTGAGCTTATTTTCACTGTTTAAATTGCTTTGCTTTCAACTGCTAAGTGTAATGATGAGTCTGATACCAATTCAAAGTAAATGTCGACATACAGCTTTACTCTGATTGTTAATCATGCGTTAACTCTATATACTGTGGCATTTGTTTAGCTCTCCATGAGCTTTAAATCCTATTCCATAGTAAACCTCAGTATCTACTGTATCTCAGTATCTACTTTATCTACTGTATCTCAGTATCTACTTTAACTACTATATCTCAGTATCTACTGTATCTACTGTATCTCAGTATCTACTGTATCTACTGTATCTCAGTATCTACTGTACCTACTATATCTCAGTATCTACTGTATCTACTGTATCTACTGTATCTCAGTATCTACTGTATCTACTGTATCTAAATGGTAAATGGCGCACTTAGGTATGTGGAGTCACATGGGCCGGGAATCGAACCGCCGACCCTACAATTAGTGGACAACCCGCTCTACCTACTGCGCCACAACCACCCACATATCTACCGTATCTCAGTATCTACTGTATCTCAGTATCTACTGTATCTACTGTATCTCAGTATCTACTGTATCTACTGTATCTCAGTATCTACTGTGTCTCAGTATCTACTGTATCTTTGTATCTACTGTATCTACTGTATCTACTGTATCTACTGTATCTCAGTATCTACTGTATCTCAGTATCTACTTTATCTACTGTATCTCAGTATCTACTTTAACTACTATATCTCAGTATCTACTGTATCTACTGTATCTCAGTATCTACTGTATCTACTGTATCTCAGTATCTACTTTAACTACTATATCTCAGTATCTACTGTATCTACTGTATCTCAGTATCTACTGTATCTACTGTATCTCAGTATCTACTGTATCTACTGTATCTCAGTATCTACTGTATCTCAGTATCTACTGTATCTACTATATCTCAGTATCTACTGTATCTACTGTATCTCAGTATCTACTTTAACTACTATATCTCAGTATCTACTGTATCTACTGTATCTCAGTATCTACTGTATCTACTGTATCTCAGTATCTACTGTATCTCAGTATCTACTGTATCTACTGTATCTCAGTATCTACTTTAACTACTATATCTCAGTATCTACTGTATCTACTGTATCTCCGTATATACCGTATCTCAGTATCTACTTCATCTACTGTATCTCCGTATATACTGTATATCAGTATCTAGTTTATCTACTGTATCTCCGTATATACCGTATCTCAGTATCTACTTCATCTACTGTATCTCCGTATCTACTGTATCTCCGTATATACTGTATCTCAGTATCTACTTTATCTACTGTATCTCCGTATATACTGTATCTCAGTATCTACTTCATCTACTGTATCTCAGTATATACTGTATCTCAGTATCTACTTCATCTACTGTAGCTCCGTATATACTGTATCTCAGTATCTACTTCATCTACTGTATTTCCATATATACTGTATCTCAGTAGCTCTGTATCTCAGTATCTACTTTATCTACTGTATTTCCATATATACTGTATCTCAGTAGCTCTGTATCTCAGTATCTACTTCATCTACTGTATTTCCATATATACTGTATCTCAGTAGCTCTGTATCTCAGTATCTACTGTATCTACTGTATCTCAGTATCTACTGTATCTACTGTATCTCAGTATCTACTGTGTCTCAGTATCTACTGTATCTTTGTATCTACTGTATCTCAGTATCTACTGTATCTACTGTATCTCAGTATCTACTGTATCTCAGTATCTACTGTATCTACTGTATCTCAGTATCTACTGTATCTCAGTATCTAATGTATCTACTGTATCTCAGTATCTACTGTATCTCAGTATCTACTGTATCTACTGTATCTCAGTATCTACTGTATCTACTGTATTTCAGTATCTAATTTTTCTACTGTATATCAGTATCTACTTTATCTACTGTATCTTCATATCTACTGTATCTACTGTATCTCAGTATCTACTGTATCTCAGTATCTACTTTTTCTACTGTATATCAGTATCTTTTGTATCTCCGTATATACTGTATCTCAGTATCTGCTGTATCTACTGTATCCCAGTATCTCTATATCTACTGTATCTCAGAATCTACTGTATCTACTGTATCTACTGTATCTCAGTATCTACTGTATCTACTGTATCTCAGTATCTACTGTATCTACTGTATCTACTGTATCTCAGCATCTCGACATCTACTGTATCTCAGTATCTACTGTATCTACTGTATCTACTGTATCTCAGTATCTACTGTATCTACTGTATCTCAGTATCTACTGTATCTCTGTAGTAAAGTAAATGTCGACATACAGCTTTACTTGGATTGTTAATCATGCGTTTACTCTATATACTGTGGCATTTTTTTAGCTCTCCATGAGCTTCTTTAAATCCTATTCCATAGTAAACCTCAGTATCTACTGTATCTACTGTATCTCAGTATCTACTGTATCTACTTTAACTACTGTATCTACTGTATCTACTTTAACTACTGTATCTCAGTATCTACTGTATCTACTGTATCTCAGTATCTACTGTATCTCAGTATCTATTGTATCTACTGTATCTACTGTATCTCCACTATCTCAGTATCTACTGTATCTACTGTATCTCAGTATCTCAGTATCTACTGTATCTCAGTATTTACTGTATCTCCGTATCTACTTTTTCTACTGTATATCAGTATCTAGTTTATCTACGGTATCTCAGTATATACTGTATCTCAGTATCTACTTTATCTACTGTATCTCCGTATATAGTTTATCTCAGTATCTACTTTATCTACTGTATCTCCGTATATACTGTATTTCAGTAGCTCCGTATCTCAGTATCTACTTTATCTACTGTATTTCCGTAAACAGTATACTGTATCTCAGTAGCTCTGTATCTCAGTATCTACTTTATCTACTGTATTTCCGTATACAGTATACTGTATCTCAGTATCCACTTTATCTACTGTATCTCCGTATATACTTTATCTCAGTATCTATTTTATCTACTGTATCTCCGTATATACCGTATCTCAGTATCTACTTCATCTACTGTATTTCCATATATACTGTATCTCAGTAGCTCTGTATCTCAGTATCTACTTCATCTACTGTATTTCCATATATCCTGTATCTCAGTAGCTCTGTATCTCAGTATCTACTTTATCTACTGTATCTCCGTATATACTGTATCTCAGTAGCTCCGTATCTCAGTATCTACTGTATCTCGTATATACTGTAAATCATATCTACTGTATCTCAGTATTTACTGTATCTCGTATATACTGTATCTCAGTATCTATTGTATCTCAGTATCTCATATATACTGTATCTCAGTATCTACTGTATCTCAGCATCTCATATCTACTGTATCTCAGTATCTCATTTCTACTGTATCTCAGTATCTCAGTATTTACTGTATCTCGTATATACTGTATCTCAGTATCTACTGTATCTCAGTATCTACTGTATCTCAGTATCTCATATCTACTGTATCTCAGTATCTACTGTATATCAGTATCAAAAAGAACAAGTGGGTGTGATGGTCAGATGTTTACATATGTTTTGGCAGTGCATACATTTTGATTTTATAAATTGAAGATTTTCAGCCATAGTTTGTCTTTGCTCTTGGTGCAGGTATAAAGAAAGACTCCGCACTAAGTGTCTGAAGGACCCAGTTCAGAATCTAAAGTTCTCCGGAGCCTTGAATGGATGTGGATGGCGCTTTTTGACAGCAGGACTTGATGATTTTAGAGACGGCTACCCTATACCCCAAGCGGGGACTTTCACAAAGCCCCAGCATGGAACTGAAGCTGTCATTTTTGGCCTATCCCATAAGCCAGAGAAATCATCAAGAAGACGTTTTACTAAAGAGCAGGTGTGCTTCTCCAAACAGAACTGCCTGCGCCAGACACGTCGCCGACTTGTGGACGCCGTGGAGCAGAGACTGAGCACACACCCGCTCGCTCTCTATCCGCATTTAGGAAGTGGCATGGCACCTGAGGTAGACTTCATCAGTGGTTCCCACTTTTTCAGGGCAAGGCCCCCCAAATGGCATTTAACCGAGGCCCCCCTTTTGCAAGATGTCTTTAAAACACATTAAAAATACAGACTTCTGAATATATCCCCCTTTTTGTTAATAATCACATCTTACATATTTACATTACATTACATTAGGAATTAACTATGTGTGTGTGTGTGCGCGGTTGTCTGAGAGTGAGAATTGTTTTTTCACACAAAATTGTTGAGGCCCCCCTGGCGCCCCCCACTTTGAAAACCATTGATAACACAGTACTGTGAGGCAGTGGTTTTCAAAGTGGGGGCTGCGGCCCCCCTGGCACCCCCGGCGGCCCCCACTTTGAAAACCACTGGACTACATGAAACTGATCAAGATGGGGCACCATCAAAAATTGCTTCAAACTAGGCAAAACACATCTCTGACACTCTTGGTCAGCAGTCACATGGTCCTCAGAACAAAGATGATCCAAGAAATTTAGTTTTACAATTGTTAATGTAATTTGTTTGAACTCTTAGACATACCAAAACATGGTTTTCGTCCATTTTCGTGTCTGACCGTGACGTTCCAAAAATTTCACAATCTGTCTTTCTGCTTATATCACCAATGTGATAAATACTGTCAGTATATGAGATGGGAAAGTCGTTCTCTAAGAAATATCTAAGTAAGAAGAACAAGTAAGGCATTTGATCTTTTTGTTTTTATATATACACATGGACGTGAGACTTTTACACAGATTACATAATTTTTTTAAATTTAATTTTTCACCACCAGCTAGTGTCTTTTTAAATGGTCAATTACTACCATGACACTGAAACATTTAGACTAGGTTATCATGCCATGAAAGTTTAAAAAGGCAATGACCCTAGTTCATTTATGTAATTTATGTAAAATTAAATGATCCTCATTATTAAAACAGCAAGGGATATTAAGGCTTAGAACGCATCTAGCTTGTCAAATGGGAAGTACTAAAATAATATATTTTCACCTTGTTTGTTAGCTGTTCGATGACGTCTTGACGGTCCTGGACCCAGCCATGCATGTCAGGATTGAGACACCTATTCAAGAGACTTTACCAGAGCAGACAACAGAATCATCTAATACACTAATGTAAGTGTTCTGTCTGTCCAAGAGCCTCTGCTTGGCTTAAAGTCATGCACATCTGTTTTTCATCTAAAGTATGATAAATTTATGGAATGTTCGTTTCGTAAGTCTGGGCACCCATCAAAGTGAGAACTGGACAGCACTGAACGTGCACCTGGTGTATGTCATGCATTAGGAATTCTCCTTGCTGTTGTTCCACAGGTAATAAAATGTGTTATAGACCTTTATCTCCCAACACATTCTCTGCAGCTCTAATGGTAAAGTTTGTGATTCTCCCCGTTTCTGTGTGCGCATTTGTGTTATTCCAGAGTTTTGATGACTTCATTATTATTCTAAATAAAGAATGAGTGTGCCTAAACTTTTGACTGGTAGTATATCCTGCAGCTGTTTTTTGTTTTATCAGCTGACATTTTTCTGCCTCACTTGTTAGTCATTTTGCATGAAAGTGTGACAAATGGAAAAAAAAAAGTCTCTGAAATGAACACATCATCTCCACAGTTCCAGGCAAGATGAGGGAAAAATCTCTACTTCTCAGAATCCTTATAAATTAAAGGATGCTAAGGAGATCTTGCTCATCAAAGAAGACCAAATGTTTAGCAACAAAAGTTTGCACTCCACCTGTATGGATGAAGAAATCAATAGAGTCACCAAACTCTTCTGTGACTGGGTCACCTCACTGGTCAGTCCGCATTATAGCAAACAGACAGAATGTTATGATTGACATCCTGTACTGACAACACTTTTAACCCCCTCCCCCCATGTATTCTCCTTGTGCAAACAAACAATCAGTAACTGTAAGGTTATTTATTGTAGGGTGAGGAGACCAGTGACAACGCAGAGTCCAATATCTTGGACCTGTTTGACAGTGGCTGTGAAAAGACGCCTGTCTTAACATTCCAAGATGTTGGAGCCAATGAAAAACCAGAGGAGCTGCGTAAAGAATATTCACACAACCTGCAACTGAAAGACTCAGAGTTGAACAAGGTAACCACTTTTACAGTAACATAGAAGACACTGGATTAGAGCTACCTTTATTTTATTTTTTTTTTTTTACACAATTTTAGAATCTGCATTATATACAGTAATATGTTGATGTTTCTGTAAAGCTACTTTGAGACAATGTTCATTGTTAAAATCACTATACAAATAAAATGGAATCGTCATAATTGAATCATTTGCCAGTTCCTATCTGTTAGCTAGGTCTTTCTATTGCATTTCTACTAATCCATGAAGGTGGAACAAAGCCTGCTACTGTATATTGTCAACAACAAAGGCAGCACTTGAGTACTAAATTCCCTACTCTGTATAATTTAACTTATTTTTTAGTCTGACCAAATAATGAATAATACATTGAAACAAGTAGAAACATATTCAATATTAACAAATTAAAAAAAAATTCTTTAATGAAAAAAGCCTAGTTGTTTCATCGTTTTCCTATTTTCATTCAGGAATGAAAAATGAATGAATGCAACGTACACAAACTGTATTCTTACAATTTGTCCAATTATTCTCTCAATACCAGGTCTATATTCCTAATAAAAAAACGACATATGGCGCATGGTATTTAAATCCTAAAACATGGAAAAAGCGGCCTGCAAATGAGCCACTGAGGGACCCTTCACTGACTGAAGATTCTGAGTTTGAGCAGCAGCCCACTGAGAAGGTGAGCAATCAGCTGGAGCCATTGAAAGCAGACAGGTAGGCCAATCCATCCTTCAGACATGTGAGGTTCGTTCATTATTATTTGCTGAACAGGATGAAGAACTGAAGCAGATTTATGGAGCTCAGGCCTTCAAGCAGTTCATCATCAATAAAGGATTAAGAGTTCCCAGGGTAAAGAAAAGAAACCTGTACTGACTCATAAAACCTGAAAATTAGACTGTTATTACATGCCATATTTGAACACATCTGAGATTTATTTATATTACTCTGCAGTTTCTCAGTTCCGTTTTACCGGAGGAAGAGCAGGAGAATGGGACCAGAGAGACAGCTGCAACAGTTTCAGCACCGACACTCTCGGGAACTGCCATGCTTTAAATACATCTCAACCATCATTAATGTGGTGCAGCGGAGCAGTACCCTAACCTGAAACCTTAATAAATGATAATAGTTACATCTTGAACAAACACTCATGCCAATTTTAACTGTAAAAATGTTGTAAATATCCTTTATTGAAACGATCTAAACACTGTTTTGTCAGATACAATGTAGTCATTTATCAGGTTCATATTCTATTTTTATATGTAAAAAAAAACCCAAACATTTATTTGCTTTGGATATTAATTCTTCAGTCTTCTGTCTGGTCTAGAAGCTTATCTTTGTTGAGTGCTTTTCTCTCTTTGATCCTCCTCCTCATCCTTTCCTGGCTTTTTATCATCGAGGACATTTCTGAAAGTGTCAGGCAAAAACAATGGGAATATAAGCTTTCCATGATAGAAGAAAAACACCATAAAATCACCAAAACTGTCAGCAATACTCCTACCTTGATTCTTTATCTGATGATCCTCTGCTTTGTTCTGAAGACTCTCTAATGTGCTCTGCTGTTTCTTGCATGTCTGCCCTGGTATTTCAGCTTGCTTAAAGGCAGCTATTCCAATAAATATATAAACATATCTTTAATCATTATATAAAGTCGACATACAAGCAAGTTGTCAAATTATAATTTTTTTTTTTAATTGCAAAAAAGTAATAAGTGCCTGGTAGAAATCATGAATTACTTGCATTTAATATTAAATTTACAAGATATACTTTTTTTATATTATGCTGATGCATAATTACATAATTAAAAGATTAAACAAACAAACAAACAAACAAATTAATTAGATGCATTTATTCAGACCCCTTTTTCCAGTATCAAGTGACAATTAATGTTGCCAAGTTTAGGAAGGAGCATTTTATACTATATGGCCTAAAAGATTCACACCCATATGTGGTTTGTAAGCCTCTCATTCCAGATTCAGACACTATTGGAATGGCAAGGCCAATTTATTTGCTTTTGCTGTAGAATGAAGACATTGGATTTGAGATCAAAAGATGACTATGAAGAGAGTTTAGAATTTCAGTTTTTATTTCCTGGTATTTATATGTAGATGTATTAAACGCGGAGTTTGCATGTTCTCTCCGTGTGTCGGGGGTTTCCTCCGGGTACTCCGGTTTCCTCCCCCAGTCCAAAGACATGCATGTTGGGTTGATTGGCGTGTCTAAAGTGTCCGTAGTGTATGAATGTGAGTGTGTATGTGATTGTGCCCTCCGATGGACTGGCACCCTGTCCAGGGTGTACCCCGCCTTGTGCCCGATGCCTCCTGGGATAGGCTCCAGGTTCCCCGTGACCCTGAAAAGGAGTAAGCGGTTGAAGATGGATGGATGTATTAAACGACTGTATCAGACCGCCCAATTTGTAGGCGAGCAAAAATACTGGAACATAAGACTGACAGGTGTTTCTTGCTGCTCAGGTGTGTCCTGTTAGATTGAAGGTTTAAACAATAAACAGCTCTGAACATCTACTCTTGGTTTTAGCCTTCAGTTTCACCTGGGAAGACTGTATTTGTTGTGTAAAAAAAAAAAAAAAGGAATAAGCCAACATGGAGATCAGAGAGCTGTCTATGGGAGAAAAGCAATCCATTTTGAAGCTGAGAAAAGAGGGAAAATAAATCAGAGCCAATACAACAATTTAGAATGTCCTGAAAAAGAAAGAAACCACTGGTGTACTGAGCAACAGACACTGAATGGTTCATCCAAGGAAAACAACAGCTGATGCCGGTAAATGCCTGGAAAAGCATCACAAAAGTAGAAACCAACAACTTGGTCGTGTCAATAAGTCACAGGCTTGATTCAGTTATTGCAAGTTAGGGATATGCAACCAAATAGTAAGTGTTATTTACATTCCTTTACTTCAAGAATGAAATACCAGGAAATTAAAGCTGAAATCCATATCCATCTTTTGACCTCATACTGAAATGTATGGTGTATGGCATAAAAGAAAGAATTGGCCTTGCCATTCCAATAGTTTCAGATGGGACTGTATGATAGGAGACTAAAAGTAGAACATTGCATCTTAAATGTTCAAATACAGTGTCTTTTAATACTAAAATATAAATAAAGCCTTAATCACACAAACAATGATGAAAATCAGTTACATCCAGGCTTGTGTTAGACAGTTATGTCTCTAAAAGAGTTGAAATTTGGCTTGGTACAAAGTAAAGACTTACATGCTTGCACAGTAAGGACAGGGCTTTGTGTTTTGAAGCTACTATGGATATCGGTAGGAAGGTCAGAGGTCAGGAGGGAGTGAACTGGAGACCTCCGCCCCAGTGCTGCTACACAAAATGAAGTGTAGCAAGGCTGACCTGCTCTCAGTCCAGCTTCATATATGAAAACAGAAATAATCACCAACAAAAAGTACATATGCATTTTATAATATCTAAAATTACTGTTCGCTATATGTCCCTGCACAAAGGTCACGAGAAAAAGTTAAGAGTTGGGGCATTTGTTATTCTAAATAGAAGTGTCAGTTTATTAATTACATTTATCATTACAGCAGTACACTCACTGTTAGCTGAAAAAGCATTGTTCACGTCCTGTTTAATGAAGTTATGGCCTCGGCCAGGATCTTGCTCACTGAATTACGGCATCACATGTAGGGCAGGCCAAACATGCATTAATGGCAGTGTGCATTAATAGAGCAACATAGAATGAAGAAACAGAGGAGTTCAACCCACATTCAGAAAGTATAGCCATACAATCGTGTTACAGAAGAGATTGAAGTGTGTCACACAAGCAAGGTCCAGGCAACGACTGAAGAAACACATGTTCATGCATAGGGAAACATCAATGATGACAAATATACATAATCATAAGTTCGAGATCCTCTCACTTGTAACTGGTACTTGGCCTCGTGTTCCTGCTTTCACCTTCGGCGTTCTTGGTCACTTCATCTCCGCAAAAATACTGCATATCTGTCGCAACTGACCTGATGAAGATATTGCAATAGCATGTGCTTTTTAATCACATACATTAAAAACTACCTTTGTCGATGTAACAGTCCAGTTCAATTAATGAAATTATTTAATATTGAAATGCACCAGATATAGATTTACTTAAAAGGAATACCCCAGGGTTTTTCAACTTAATCATTACGTTGGGGTCATTACCACAGACAAGAACTGACTCATTTCCCTGTGCTGAGAAATCAAATCCCAAGGGCAGTTATTAAGGAAGTTATTAGGGGTTGCTCATTAGAGATCTAAATCTATATCCTATATACTGAAAAGGTCAATTGTTAAAAGCACTATATAACTAAACTGAATTTAACGGAGTATTCAAAACATGTATTTTTGTATAATTTCTCTCTATGAATTGTTCGCAAATGAGCAAATTCATGCTTTCAGAGATGGGACCACATTTTAGAGGGAAGAATTTGTGGTTACATTCAAATACACTATTATAATGGCACATTTCATAAAAATAAGCAAAAACTGATATACTATATATATACACAGTATATATATATATATATATATATATATATATATATATATATATATATATATATTATACACAACATGCAATAAGTGATAATATGGAGATGCTGTACTGTTTTATTTTAACAATATTTTTCATAGAATTTTCTTAAGTAGTGCATTTTCTTCTCATTTGTTGACAGACTTCAGCAAAAGCCCTTGGATAAGTAAGTTTTAAAGTAAATCATGTTTCCTATATCTTCTCATTATATAGAATCATTCTCAGTATATGGAATTATTCCTACACTACAGATGATGTGGATAGAGATTGTTGCAAAACAAAACAAAACAAAAAAAACAAAACTACTACTAGTATTGGCGTACTACTTTTAAATATTTTGATGCACAGGTTATTTAATAAGACATGTACCCTTCTTTATGAATGAATGAATGAATGAATGAATGAATGCCTTTATTTGTCATTATACACGTACAATGAAATTAGGAGCCACTCCCTTTTTTTCTGTGCTCAACATGTACATATAAGAAATAAAAAGAAATAAGATAAGAAGGAATAATAGTAAGAAAAGGGTAGAATAGAATAAAAATATCTATATAGCAGCGCAAAATGGTGTAGAATATATTAAAAATAAATAAATAAATAAATAATGCCCATGCAGTTTGAGACCACGAAGACACTATGTACCTGTAGAGAATTACAGCAATAGATGTATCTCTCCTGGCTTCCCTTATAACGGTTGCTCTTTAGAAAAGTTCCACAATGACTGATCTGAGATAGGACTCTTACTTCCTGCTCCTGTGTGTTTCCTCAAAGCTCCTGGAACTGGTGTAACTGGTATCAGGGCTCCGCTCCATATCGATCACACTGCGTAGCTCTTTAACCAGGCTCCGCAGCTCCAGAACGGGGCTACACTTCTGGCTACTAAACTGAACACAGAGAAAGAGACCGAAAAGAGAAAACACACTCCCAAATATACTAATGGTTGTTCATTTTAATATGTGCAATTGTAAGCATTTTTGTCTTCACCTGGCTGGCAGCGTGAGCTTGAAAGGGCACTTGTTCTGGAGGTGTAGTGCTGGTGATGGGCAATCTGTGAATGTTGCTTGGAGCTTGTAAGTCTTGTCCCTGCTCACCAGTTCTAGCATTTGCGGATCGTAAGTTCTGGCCCTCCTAGACATGATGTACAAAGCAGTATTGTACTGCTGATCTCTGTGATAATAATGATAGTAATCATTGTTAGCACAGCTGAATGGAATTCTCAGTACAAAGCATACCTTCAGCTCTAGAGTGTGCTGGAGTTTCAGCCTCATGATCTCCTGTTGCTGGTTCTGAATGTAGTCTTGGCACTCGGCAAAACTGTCAGACATCTGGAAGACATGAAGCATAAACAGTCATGGGATATAAAGCCTATACTGTGGATTTCAGTAGGGCTGTCAGAATCAATTCTCATGTCAGGTATTCGAAGGCAAAATTTCCACAAAAAAAAAAAAAGAGGTGCGTCCTAAAAATGTTTTTTTGCCAACACACCTGTTCATATACGAAAATGCATCATATATCTAGTATACTTTTTCACGTATCATTTTCATCTTCTAATTAAATTATTACAGAATGCATCCTAAAACATGTAAACCTGCTAAATTTTACATAGTTCTATTATGGTATAAAGTACACTATATAGTTGCATTGAGAAGACGAGTTAAAGACTGTGGATTTTTAATATGAAATTCAACTAGATATCACCAATGTGGGTAAATTAATGAGAAGTAGATACGAAACATTAACATTCATAATTAATGCATTACTGTATCTGCTTTTTATCTTCCATGCTTTACATGTATTATGTGACTCTTGTGATTTAAAGCACTCTGAGATTTAAGAAAACCTTGTGCAGAGCTGTGTCGAGCCGTTCAATTTCGCTCTTCAGCAGATTCTCCTTGGTATGGTAAGCCTCCAACTCAGTTTCAAGCCTCTTTCTTCTTTCCCTCTCAAAAAGCAGCTCCTGTGCTTGACGTTTGCTCTTCATCACCTGATAGTTCTTCTCCTGAGAATCCAAAAACCCACCCACAGCATCTGGGTTAATCTCACTTATTAAAAACATTATATTCAAGCATGATATTGATTAATCCAAACATGCAAGCAAACTAAAAGATCAGCTTCACTTTTTCAAAGATCACACTTGCTTCAAAGATCACATTCACTTTTCTAGGAAAAAAAAGTTAAGGAACCAGGTGTTTTTATCCTACTGCAAGCCACACAGAATTGAACATGAAAAAAAGAGCAGAACAGACTGATGTTTATGCGCATTTAAAAGTAAATTGCGCTATTTATCCATTCAACAACTGGCCTTTTTGCCAGTAATTTTGTTGCAGCTAATATAAGATGCTTAACCAAAGGGCTGTGCAGAGAATGGGACAATGTTAATCCAAACATTTCTTTCATGTTGCACTATACAAATGCATTATTGTGTGCTGTAATGATAATGCAGATTCTATTTCGGTCGTCACTGTGATTATTACAGTCATCTCTCATGATGGTGGAAAGTGAACTAAAAGTAGAACCCAGTGTTATACTAAGTGTTTGAGCCTATTCTTATTTCTGACTGTGCAGTAGGAAAACACCCAAGGTGACAGAGTTTGTCATTGGAGCTACTGGTAAAGAGATGTACCCGAGTGATTTTTTCTGTGGTCTCCTCCAGCATCTGTACATGGCTCTGGAGTAAGTCAACCTGTTCTCGCTTGGCAGTGATCTGCTTCTGCATGCCCAAGGCAACCTTTAGACCTGAAAGACCACATATAGTACCAATCACTTATAATCAAAAATACAGTCCCCTCTGAAAATATTGGAACGGCAAGGCCTATTCAATTGCTTTTGCTGTAGACTGAAAAGACATTTGAGTTTGAGATCAAAAGAGGGATATGAGAAGAGAGTTTAGAATTTCAGATTTAATATGTAGATGGTGTTCAACGACATAGAACATAGCACATTTGGTATCAGTTACCCAGGGGTGTCGTGTTTGAATGAATGTTTAAACAATAAATAGCTCTGAACATCTACTCCTTGTTTTAGTCTTCAGTTTTACCCATGCAGACTGCATTTGCTGTTAAAAAGGATAAGCCAAAATGAAGATCAGAGAGCTGTATATGGGAGAAATACAAGCCATTTTGAAGTTGAGAAAAGAGGGAAAAAATCAATCATAGGCATTGCACAAACATTGGGAATAGCCAATGTAACAATTTGGAATGTCCAGAAAAGAAAAAAAAAAAGAAGAAGAAACCACTGATGTACTGAGCAACAGACATTAAATGGGTCAGCCAAGGAAAACAACAGCTGATGACAAACACTCTGCAAGCTGTGAAAAAAAAACCCCAAAAACAACAGTCAGTGACATTCACAATTCACCATTCGAAGAACACTTTGAGAGCAGAAATATAGAGGCCATATCACAAGATCCAAACCACTCATTTGCAGTAAGAATCAGAAAGCCAGATTGGAATTCACAGAGAAATACAGCAATGAGCCACAAAAGTTCTAAACCAAGATTAACCTCTACCAATGTGATGGAAAGGCCATGAGATCTGCTCATGATCTAAAATATACAAGCTCAACTGTGAAACATGGTGGAGGTAGTGTCATTGGGTTTGCATGGCCGCTTCTGGAACAGGCTCACTAATCATTATTGAAGATGTAACTAATGATGATAGCAGCAGAAACTAGAATTTATCCATCTTTTGATCTCAAACTCAATTGTCATTTATGTATAGCACAAACCAACGAATTGGCCTTGTCGTTCCAATAGTTCCAATAGTTATAGAAGGGATTGTGTAAATACCTAATAATTCTTCTAAACTTATCAGCTTAGAAGCATTATAAGGGAGTTACCGTATTTTCCGCACTATAAGGCGCACCTAAAAGCCTTACATTTTCTCAAAAATCAGCTGTGCGCCTAATAATCCGGTGCGCCTTATGTGTGGACTGAGTTCCAAAATCTGTGAAAATGTTGTGCGACTTTGGTTGACATAACAACCGTATGCGCCTTATAACACGGTGCGCCTTATGTATTGGTCAAGTACAGAAATAGACCCCGTCATTGAGACTGCACCTTATAATCCAGTGTGCCTTATAGTGTGGAAAATACGGTACTTAAGGCATTATACCTGTCAGTGAAGATACCGAGATATGTATTATTCTGTTAATTTTGGTGTATTCTCCAAATACACCATGAAAAACTGTGACCGAAATTTAAACTGGAATCAACATTAAGAATAGCTGTTTCACATGACCTGAAGAAAGTGAGTTAGCAGCTACACTGTTAAAATTCCTCCCAGCGATTCAAAGGATGCTTTGTCTAGCTTCTCAAAAGACTGAAGCTTGCGTCATATGGGACCACATTGTTCCCATTCTCTTCACAAGCGTCTATGTACCATGCAAAAACACAAAAGCAATATAACAAATAGTTTTATAGAAACTAGACTCCAGTGGTCAGGACCTAGCCAACACAAACACAATGCTTTCCAAAGCATTTAACACTACACAATTTCTCGCTGTAACAATGGTACCATGATGACGTAGAGCAAACGAACAAATGGCTGAACAGAAGAGTCGGATTACATAGTCACATGATGGAAAAACACATGGAAGAATAATAGGAGGAAGCTAGTGCACTAAGATGCTCCAAAACTAGCATCCCAGTAGGTAACCTTCCTGTTATTCTCCAGAACTGAGGGATAATGAAGGGAAGGCTACACACAAGGACAAACTGATTAAAGCTGAATGAAACCACAGGGAAAGAGTCTTCCACCTATTATTATAACCTGGACCAGATCTCACTTCACTGAATGAACATTGTGAAGTACCTGGTCACAAAAAAGAAAAGACGGCTGATTATAAAAACATCCTCTTCCTTCAAGCATGGGCTACTCTCACTGGAGATGGGGATCTATATTTGCACATGTATACATTAACACTTCCTATACATTCTTTTCCCAGGGCTTTGATATCTTTACAAGTAGAAAGTGATTCTATGGGGTCAGCAAGTGCTAACTTGGCTCCACGGTTTCCTTTTCATAACAGGAGTGCAGACAGTGGCTGAATTTAGTTACATTTAGATACAGTTACCTCACCGACAACCCATGGCAAAACATTTTTGAATCACCACACTCGGATTTTTACTTTGTAGCTAATAAACAAAATCATAGATATGACACAAAACAATTAATTTAATTTAATTTATCAATTTGTATAGCGCTTTTTTTACAATGGTACATTGTCTCAAAGCAGCTTTACAGAAATATCATTTTTTACATTTTTACATTTACAAGCGACTTACTAATGAGACACACTCACACACCAATGGGAGCAGAGCTGCCATGCAAGGTGCTAGCTTGCCATCGGGGGCAACTTAGGGTTCAGTGTCTTGCCCAAGGACACTTCGGCATGGGATCACCCGGGCCGGGATTCGAACCGCCAACCCCACGGTTAGTGGATTAGTGGACAACCCGCTCTACCAACTGAGCCACAGCCGCCCAATTGTGTTTAATAGCTGAACATTCCGGCTTTGTGAAACATACTTCAAACAAGTTAAATGAAATTCTTTTAATTAATGGCATATTTTTTTTCCAATCATGTAGAGGAAAAAAAATATGGAATTGCCTTGTAATTTGCATCTCTAAAACAAATACCAGCACAAGTTAAAAATAAATAAATAAATAAATAGAATTTTTACGCAAATCTGGTTTGCAGTTAAGAGAGGGCTTCATGAAACATACCTCAAACACATATGGAATCAATGTTGTCGATAAAATTATGGAATCAACAACAACAAAAAAAGAAATCATTAGTACTTTGTTGATCCTCCTCAAGCTTTTATGACGGCCTGAAATCTTTGAGGCATGGACTAATGAAAAACAATATTCTTCATCAAGCTGGTTGAAACTTTCTCGAATAGCAGTTGACAGATCAGCCTTGCCAGATGGAGCCTTGTCATGGACCAATGTTGTAAATTTCCACCACAAATTTTTAATCGCATTCAGATCCAGACTGTTTGCTAGCCGTGTCATCGAGTTGATCTGCCTTCCTTTCCTGAAGAGAAGCTTTAACACTCTTTGCTCTGTGGAAAGATGCATTATCTTCCTGAAAAAATGACTTCATCACCAAACCTATTTTCTACTGTTGAATAAGAAAAGTGTCCAAAATTTCAATGTGCACCTGTGCAGTCATATTGATATGTTTCATTAGAACGGCACCAGACGACAACATTCCAGCATCATCTCCTCGGCCAATGCAGATTCATCACTGAATATTACTTTTATCCAATCATCCGCACTCCATGATTGCTTCTCTTTAGTCCACTGTGACCTTATTTTCTTTTGTTTAGGTGTTAATGCTGGTTTTCGCATGGCTTTTCTATACATAAATCCCATTTCATTCAGCTGATTTTTTTACAGTTCTGTCACAAACACTGACGCCTGTTTCCACCCATTTGTTTTTCATGTGTTATGTTCTGCATTTTCTATGTTCAAGGCATACTGCTTTGAGTTTTCTATCCTGACGCGTTGACATCTTCCTTAGTCAACCCGTTTGTTTTCCTTTTATAACCTTCACATTTTGTTTATATTTGCACATAATTTTAGACACAACTGACTGAGAACAACATGCGTCTTTTGCCACACTCCGTGTCGGACTTCCTTCTTGAAGGAGTTTTATAATCCTTTCCATTGTGTCAATTGACAACTCTTGTTGGAGCCATGTTTCCTTTCAAAAGGTCCAAGTTTAAGGTCTGTAAGCACTCTCTTAACTGCAAACATAATTTGCATTTATTTGGACTTGTGCTGGTATTTGTTTTAGAAATGCAAATTACACGGGGATTCCATATTTTTTTCTTCTATTCGAGAAGAATTACAATTAATTACAATTTCATTTAACTTGTTTGAAGTACGTTTCACGAAGGCAGAATGTTCAGCAATTAAACACTATTGTTTTCAGTCATATCTGTGATTTGTTTATTTGCTACAAAATGAAAAGCCAGGTGAACATCCTCCACGTGTAGTGATTCGATCATTTTTTGCCATGGGTTGTACACTTAAGTCTACTGAATAAGCTCTACAGGAGAATGCTGCATACCATTTTTTAAATTAGATAAAGTGAGAGGACATAATTGCTGTAAAGATTATTGGAACTTCAAAATTGGAATAATACTTTGGCACTGCTCAATTTATTTATACGGTCTGTATAGGTTTAAAAATCTACCGAAGCCCCTTATTGGAGAGAAAAATAGACTTTTTAACCACTGCTGTAATGTCAACTTATATATAGGCTACCTTATATACAGTATTTGTTGTGTGTGTGTGTGTGTGTGTACCATGTTCATCAGCACCCTCCAGTGTTTTGAGGGTGCGCTTGGCCTGCTCCAAATCGTTTCGGATGTTATTACGCTGGGCTTTTAGCTTGCTGTTCTGCCATTGCAGCTCCTCGGTTTTCCTGCCGTGTTCTTCTCTTAAAGCCTCCTGCTCTTCTAATAGAGAGAACCAACACAATACCAGGCATTACTGCACACACACACTGCTAGTTACATACACTCTTCGAATACACACACGGGTATAATGAATAATGTAATCATGTCAACATAGACCAAAATGTTTCCAACTTCTTATGGAATCCATGGCATGAAGAATTGTGGCTGTTTTGAGGGCAAAGGGGGGCCCTACCTAGTATTAGTATAGTGTTCCTAATAAGTTGTTGATGCACGTCAAGAGCTTTCAAAAAATGCCACATATAATGCAGTATTTGACATAGATACCATTGCAAGATATCCAGGGTCATCAATACTGGGGTGCATGATGGTTTTGTGGGGGCCCACAAAATTCCAGTTGTCCATAAGTCCCTTGCTATGATCAAACTGCTGTATGTATAATAAACTTAATCATATTAACTGAAACAGAATTTAAGTAAAACTACAAAATCATACAATATTGATGAAATAAGTTTCAATTTCCATTTCAAAAGCCATCTTTAACCGGAACCTTCTCACCAAGCTGTAGCTGGTTCCTGAATGACAAGGAACTCTGGTGGTTATTCTGGGTTTGAAGAATTGTGGTTACAAATCTAACTACTGAAGATTAGTGAACACAGTAGTGTGAACCAAGGTCATGCTAGCATCACAATGCTACAAACAAGACTCTGTGGCCGAGATGCTGAAATCTACTTCCTGAGGCCAGTTATGGGCTAGAGCATCAGGGCATCCTGTCCCAGAGTGGTGCTAGAGAGAAGAACAATCGACAATGTGTTAACTTGGCACTGACAAAGTGTGCGCCCTACATCAAACCTATCCAAGATCTGGGCTACCACTTTTGGGTGCAGATACCACTTTTCTGGCGTTACACATCGTCTCAAAAAATGTCTCCATCACACCCTTGTAGAAGAGTTAATGCCAGCAGTGAATGGTCCAAACTGAGAATATTCTGTGCAAGACGAGATTGCTGCTGTTAGGAATGCCCTGAAAGTCCAGCTACTCAATGTTTAACAGAGACAGGGACACATTTCTGTCAGTGAGAGGTCCAGCCATAGGCAGATAACCCAGTTCGAAAACGCACACAGACAATGAGCCTAGGGGGTCACTACTGCCATTATTAGTCCTAGCATCCTCCAGAGACAACAGTAGCACACATGGTAACCTTACTGAATCTGACTTGCAAGCATAGCAAAATCCACAACAAATTGGGGTGATGATTTGACTAGCATTCTTAGTGAATCTAGCTTTATGCCAATTAACTGTGTAGCCTGCTGTACACAGTGTTACTGAGCAAATTTTTGAGCTCACTGCGAGACTCACTGCGAGCTCTGTAATGTGGCTGACGAGAGTGAATGAGTCATGTATGGCCTGATTCTTTGGGGGGCCAATAGGAACTGACTAGAAAAAAGGGGTAGGTTGTGATGGAAAAACTCTGACCCCAGAGATGTGGATTATCAAAAATCCAGCTAATTTAGTAGGGTTAACATTAAACAACGCATGGTATGTCAAGAGAAAACCACTCGAAAACCACTAGTAGTTCACCAATGGGTCTGCCGGTTGGTTGAATCCAACCCAGCAGGGAAGAGATGAGCGGAGGCTATCCCCTGCTTTGGAGGAAAGATCACCCGTCATGGTCGCAAGCTGATAAGTAAATAGGTCCATAAAGTGTACCTGTAATTAGACATGCACACAGGCACAAAAAAAAAGGGACAAGATGTCTGTGTGAGTATTTACTGAAATTACTGTGCCATATGCAACTACAGTATGTGACTCCACTGCATGGTCTCAGCATGCATTCACATGTGCACAGCGGGTATCCAGATGTTTCACACTACCCTTGGAGATTGAGAAGTGAAATAGAAATAGCATTCGAAATTGATACGTCAGAACAATCTAGGTTCATACAGGACTAGGTTCCACAACACATATTGAACACAACACCCCTAGATCAGCAATTTGACTGGAAAATTTCATTTAAATCTGTAAATGCACTGTCTGTTTCTTAGGACTACATCTGGCACGCTCAGACGAGTATTTCTCTTTACCTTTGAGTTGATCTAGCTTCTTGCGCTGGCTCTCCAGCTCAGTAGTCACCTGCTGTTTCTCCAGAGTTAGCTGGTGGAGATTGCTCGTTCTTTCTGACAGGGCTGCCCGCTGCTGTGTCTTTTCCTGTTCCACAGCACTCAGCCTTAGTTCTGCCTCCAGCAGGGCAGACTGCTCACACAGACAAGTACGGGTTATCACATAGGAAGAGACCAGAGAATTGCATGCTATCTCTCAACAGTTACAATTCTGGGTTAGAAACCAAAAAGTGCAAATGTTTTGTGTTCAAATCCTAGAAATGATTGCTCACTTCCTTCCAAACCACCTTGAACACCAAAATCTACCACAAGAACGGTGGAATACCAAACAAAGGGTTTTTTTAGAGGCTCCTGCTGCTTATGAGCATAACCTTATGGCTCTGAAAAGCCTGAAATGATTATCCAATGCATGGCAATACTGCAAACCTATCGTTACTGGAAGGTACGGTTGAGATTATCATTATTATAGGTGTAGAAGCAGTAAATATCTCAATGAGAACAATGATCACACAAACCTACATATTTATCTCACAGTAAATTACAGTTGTTTTAAAAACATAAAATAATTAAAAAAAAACATAAAATAAAATAATAACATTTTTTAAAAATGTAAGAACTTAGATCTGGATTATATGACAAAATAATATGAATATCATCGTTCATTACTTTACAATGCACAGACTGTCTCATAATACCAAACAGCAGGTTCATCCAAATATTGGAGAACTGTCCAAATATTGCATAAGTAGTTGCATAAGTAGTTTTTTTTTTTATTTGAATATACAGTCATGTGAAAAAGTACACCACATGGAAATTATTGTTTTTTTTTTTTAAATATGTGGATAAGCAAATATTTTATCTTTGAAACAGTGCTTATTAATGAAAAACCACAAGGAAAATGAACTTTTTCAATCATTTATTCATCAGAAAAGTTGCAAATGTTGCAGAAAAACATCTGCGGAAAAAGTAAGTACACCCTTGGCCTCAGAAGCTAGTATTACGCCCTTTAGCAGAAATAAATTCTTGTAGGCGTTTTGCATAATTGTCCACCAGGCTTGAAATTTTTGAATACATTTGATATTCTTTCAGTTGCAAGATGTTTGAAGCATTTCTTACATGTACTGCCGGTTTCAAATCCCCCGCACAACATTTAAATGGGAGATAAATCCAGGCTTTGACTAGGTCATTCCTTAACCCTCCATTGCTTCTTTTTGAGCCATTCCTTTGTGAATTCGCTAGTGTGCTTATGATCATTATCCTGTTGAAAGGTTCACTTTCAGTTTCAGATGGGCTCACATTAATCTTCAAGCACTCTTTGATATGATGCAGAATTCATAGTTGAATCAATGAATGTCCAGTCCATAAGAGAGCAAAGCAACCCCAAACGTTAGCCTGAGAAGGTCTCTCAGGTAAACTTTAATAGTAGAAAATGCTCTCTCATTGTTAATTAAGCTTTGCAAAAAGCAAAGTATATCACTCTCATTCTTTTCCAAATCTCCTTATTTGCAATCTCTTTCTGATTGTAGAAGAATGCACTTTGACAACTACAGCTGCAAGACTTCCTAGTAGATCCTGTGATGAAACTTTGGGGTTCTTGGAGACTTCTTTTTGCATCAGATGGTCTGCTCTTGGGCTGAATTTGCTGGGACGACCAGTCATGGACAAATTGGGCGATTTCTAGATTATTCTCCTTACAGTGGGATGATGCATTTCAAATCATTTGGAGATCTTTTTAAATCCTTTGCCACACTCATAGCCATCTACAGCCTTTCTTTCTGAAGGCATTACAGAACTGTTCAGATCTTTGCATGGTGATACCACACACCTCAGTAGCAAAGGGAACGTCATACACTAGATATGAGAGGGGTAAAAATAAGATGCACTCCCTAAGCAGGTTCTAATCACTGGCACCCAATATTGAACCAGGTGATTTTAATTTTATGGATCTGAAGGTGTGATAAATGTATGTGTGTACTTACGTTTTCCATGTGACTGAGCTGTTTTTACTACAAATTGTCAATTTCATGTGTCATTTGATATTTATTAATAGGCACTGTTTCAAAAACGATCAAATGTTTGCTTGTCGAAATATGTCAAAAAACCAACAATTTCCATGGGGTGTACTTATTGTCTCATATAACTCCAGGCAATTATGGATTGTAATACTGAAATAATTGACAAATACTGAAAGTAAAGGGGCTGAATAATTTTGCTCGCCCAATTTTTCAGTTTTTTTATTTGTTGAAAAAGTTTGAAATACCCAATAAATTTTGTTCCACTTCATGATTGTGTCCCACCTGTTGTTGATTCTTCACAAAAAATGACAGTTTTATATCTTTATGTTTGAGGCCTGAAATGTGGCAAAAGGTCGAACAGTCCAAGGGGGCCGAATACTTTCGCAAGGCACTGTATTTAATGTAATTCAAAAATCTAATAATAAAAAAAATATTATTACAATTATTTAATAATTATTTTAATGTCACCCTTAGCTGCTGGTTGTCCAGCCGGAGCTGCTCGAGCTGCTTGTTCAGGCTCATCCTCTCCTTCTGCAGGGCCACCAAAGGATTCATGAGCAACTCGCCAGTCTTTTTTCCATCTTCCAGCCTGAGCCTCAGCAGCTCCACCTCGGTCTGTAATGCAGTCACCTGTGTGTGCGCCTCCTCCAGCTGAGCTCGGCCCCGTTGCACTTCTTGCTGCTTTTGTAGCAGCTCTGCATCCCGTTTGTCCAGCAGAGACTGTAGCCTCCTGGCCTCCCCGCTACTCTGCTCCTGCATTGCATACATGTGGATTCACATGTCATTTCATATAAATCATTCGTCACTGTGTGTGAAAGAGCATGTTGTTTGGCTACATGCTTCATTGTGCTAGTGTGATTCCTAATTCAGTTCTGACTTAAGTGGTTCCAGGTGGTAAGCTCTTAATGTGATTATGATCATTTCTACTTTACAAGTTTTGGAATACCAACAGAAAAGAATGCTAAAAACAATTGCTCAAAATGAGATTTAGATCAAATTGATCAAATAAGATTAGGAAAAATACTAGGAAAGCTGTTGCCCGTTTTCTCACACGCACACACATGGTGATTTTATTGGCCTGCTCGAGCTGCTGCATCTCACCACGAAGCTGCTCTGTATCTGTTAACTTGCAGTATACTTAAGCACACTCATTCTTTTTATTTTTTCCAGACATTTCAGAATAATAATTATAAAGTCATCAAAAATCTTGAATAACACAAATGGAAATGGAATTGTGTTGTTGTGATGAATTCCACAATAAATCAAAATATTTCAATATTTTATCATTTTCAAATAGACCCCCTTTTTACCTAGAATTTCCAGAAATGCATTCTTGGTATTTTCTTGACCGATTTCTTGAGGAATCCCCCTGAGATGCTTTTTAAATAGTATTAAAGGAGTTCTCACCAACACTGGACACTTATTGGCTGCTTTTCAGAATAATGCGCACCAAGTCATCCATTTAAAAATATATTTTTTTGTAAATAAAATGTTAGTTTTCTAATGAAAGAAATGAACATGTTGGCACAATTACATTTTTGTCTACAACACCAATTTCAAACATTTAAATCATACACCTTCAGATCAAAAGGTTTTTAAGATCATGAGAAACATTTGGGCGGCTGTGGCTCAGTCGGTAGAGCGGGTTGTCCACTAATCCACCAACCGTGGGGTTGGCGGTT
Organism: Noturus placidus; assembly: GCA_022414735.1. Taxonomy (NCBI): domain Eukaryota; kingdom Metazoa; phylum Chordata; class Actinopteri; order Siluriformes; family Ictaluridae; genus Noturus; species Noturus placidus. The sequence goes on along the minus strand of JAFFST010053832.1, from coordinate 147,974 downwards.
CGAATCCCGGCCCGGGTGATCCCATGCCGAAGTGTCCTTGGGCAAGACACTGAACCCTAAGTTGCCCCCAATGGCAAGCTAGCACCTTGCATGGCAGCTCTGCTACCATTGGTGTGTGAATGTGGTCTCATTAGTAAGTCACTTGTAAATGTAAAAATGATATTTCTGTAAAGCTGCTTTGAGACAATGTACCATTGTAAAAAGCGCTATACAAATTGATAAATTATTATTATTATTATTATTATTTCAGTCAAGTGTCTCCAAACATTAGACTAGTAGTGTAAATTAAAAAGGTACTGTCGAATGGTTGCAAGCATTTGCATCACCCTAAATCAGGCCACACGTCTTCAGATATTCAGACTAAGGTAATGTGCATACACAGCTCTTTCTCCTACTGACCTGCATGTCCAGATGTCTCTGACACTGCTCTCTAAGAGACTGGAGAGATTCTCAAGTTGCTGAAGTTTTTCCAGCTTGTGCCTCAGCTGCCGCTCAAGGGACAGCTCCTCTGCAGTCTGACGGAGCTCGGTCTGAGATGGCGTGGTACAATTGTTGTCATGCAAACAATCGTACCACACCATACCACTTTCTATATTTTACTCTGAATTTCACTACAGTGTATTACACTGTGCTGTAACTGAAATCTTTTCATATATTTAGAAACTCCTTTTTCAGTTGCTGCAAGCAGATTAAGTGAAGAGCAGAGGGTACTCAGAAATAGAAATAATTTCCCCAAAATCCTGGGATCAAGGACAGATCGTCTGTAGTTTATCTGTGCTTATAAAAATCTCTGTTTGGGGGTCTTGCACAACTTGTCTATTAGGATGTCCATAACGATGGTCATGTTTAATCAAAAACTTTTCAAACTGATGAAATGTGTTTCTGAGAAAGCTTGGGTTTCCATAAAATGTACGTCTTCTCTACCGAAGTGAAATGTGTATTAGGGTTAAGCAAGTATTACTGTGAGCCAGCACAACTGGGTGTCCTGTTCCTCAGCTTGCTGGAGCGAGAGGTTTCTCTCCCTCAGGACCTGCTCTGCCTGGGATTTTGCTTGCGCAAGCGCCTCCTCCAGATCCCTGACCTAATCGAGGAGCCAGCAGTTTACTCACTTTCCAAGAAACCAGCACCCTTTATAGCCTCCACATTCTTCTTTGTTTTACAGAGCGTAGGAGGATGTTGGGGAAAAACAGCATGTGTCACATATTTCGCTACAAATGAAAACACATCCAACTTCTGAAATTTTGTGAATTTTTTTTTCCATTACCTTAGCCGTGTAGCTTTTCTGCTTCTCCAGCAGGTCTGAGCGCAGTATGGAGAGAGCAGACTCCATATCGTTCACCTCTGATTGGTGCAGCAAGGTTTGGCTTTGGAGCTGTTGCCTTGTATGAACACAGTCAGAGATCAGTTGAAAATACAAGCTAATTATTGATAGAAAGAGTCTGGGCAATGAGATTCAGCATAGTGTTTAAATGCAATTCTTGTTGTTTTGACCAGATTCCTCTGGAATAAATAAAGAGCCATTCCTGCTTTTCTGAATTAACCATTTTACTCCAGCTAAATTCTTAAAGGTTTAGGCCCACTAAAGAGTGACATAGTGACATATTAGCATGATTCTTACTGTAATACTTCCAACTGGTGTTGCAGGCCATCTACGTTAGTCCGAGAGCTATTCAATTTCTCAGTCAACATCGCCACCTTCTGTTCATGACTAGTTATGATCTGCTCCATTCTTTTTTTAAAAAAAAAAAGCAATGGCAAAGTTCACATATAAAACAAAATAATTTTGACTTCAAATCAGCATATGGTGATTATGCTGACAATCTTCCACAAAAGTACAGATAAAAATTATTATCTCAAAACATAATGTGTCACTGTGTTAATGGTTAACTAATAAAAAATTACGAGGTTCATTTACATTTACATCATTTAGATTTATTCATTTAGCAGACGCTTTTATCCAAAGCGACTTACAAAGGAGCGCACACTCACACACCAATGGTAGCAGAGCTGCATGCAAGGTGCTAGCTTGCCATCGGGGGCAACTTAGGGTTCAGTGTCTTGCCCAAGGACACTTCGGCATGGGATCACCCGGGCCGGGATTCGAACCATCAACCCTACGATTAGTGGATTAGTGGACAACCCGCTCTACCGACTGAGCCACAGCCACCCACTTAAACTCTAAATTTAAACCCTAAATTTAAACCCTAAATCACATGGAGGCAAAATCAACATACCTTTCCTGATGCTCCTGTAGAAGAGACTCTGTTTTTCCTTGGCCCTGTTCCTTCAGGTCTTTCAGTCGTCTCTCCACCTGAGAGGAAAAAAATCAATTAAATGCAATAAGTTATTAACAATCACTTGGCTAAGTGGTTCATCTGTTTACATTCACATCAATTAAGTCGGTTAAACATTAATTAATCGTTGTGCAAGTTTTGCATTTTGTCTACTCACATTCCAGTGGTTTTCAGTAAAACATACAGAACATTAAAACAAGCCGTTTAATAGTGTGTAGGTCCTTCTTGTGCCACCAAATCAGCTCTGACCTGTTGAGCCATGGATTCCACAAGATCTCTGAAGATGTGCTGTGGTATCTGGCACCAAGACATTAACAACATGTGCTTTAAGTGCTGTAAGTTGCGAGGTGGGGCCTCCATGGATCAGACTTGTTTGTCCAGCACATCACACAGATGCTCAATTGAATTGAGGTCTGGGGAATTTGGAGGCCATGTCAACACCTTAAACTCTTTGTCATGTTTCTCACACTATTTCTGAAGAATTTGTGCAGTGTAGAAGGACGCATTATCCTGCTGAAAGAGGCAACTGCCATTAGGAAATACCATTGACATGAAGGGGTGAACTTGGTCTGCAGCAGTTTAGGTAGGTAGTACTTGTCAAATTAAAATCAAGATGAATGCCAGGACCTAAGTTCTCCCAGCAGAACATTGCCCAGAAAATCAAATTGCCTCCACTTGCTTTCTTTCTTCCCATAGTGCGTCCTGGTGGCAGCTCCTCCCTAGGTTTGCGACACAAACATACCCGGATGTCCACATGATGTAAACAAAAATGTGATTCATCAGACCAGGCCACCTTCTTCCACTGCTCCATGGAACAGTTCTGATGCTCACATGTGCATTGTAGGTGCTTTCGGTGATGGACAGGGGTCAACACGAGCACACTGAGCGCTCTGCAGCTACACAGCCCAATAAGCAGCGAGCTGTGATGCACTGTGTGTTCTGGCATCTTTCGATCATAGCCAGTATTAACATTTTCAGCAATTTGTTCTACAGTAGCCAATTCACCTGTTGAATTCACCAATTTCTGGTAGGTACTAACCATTGCATACCAGGAACACCCAACAAGACCTGCTGTTTTGGAGATGCTCTGACCCAGTCGTCTAGCCATCACAAGTTGGCCCTTGTCAAAGTCACTCAGATCCTAACGCTTGCCCATTTTTCTTGCTTCCAACACATCAATTTCAAGAACTGACTGTTCACCTGCTGCCTAATATATCCGACCTCTTAACAGGTGCCACTGTAATGAGATAATCGATGTTACTCACTTTACCTCTGAGTGGTTTTACTGTTATGGCTGAACAGTGTATGAGATCAAACCTAATCATGTGGATCAATAACAATAAAGAACTGAGGACAAGGAGACATGTTTACCTCCTTGCCAGCCATGTTCCTTGTCAATTTATAAAGCTCCCTCTTTTGTCCTAACATTCATGCAATCTAGCCAAAGCAGCATGCTGGTGGAGTGGATTTGAAGGCAACATCGCAAAGAGGATCCTCCTTTAAATTTTGAGATTCAGACCAGCTATCTTCAGATCACTGAACAAAATCACTGACTGTTTCTTTATCACTGATTTTCAAGAAGCACTTTATCATGGTCTGGGTCATGGTGAATCTGGAGTGAATCGGGAACACTCTTGCGTACATCTAGGGACCATTTTGGGTAATGAATTCACCTACAAGCATGTTTGAGAAGGTGTCAGGAAACCGGAGAACCCAGAATAAACCCAGTGAATAAAAAAATACCTACAACTAAGTGACATACCATTTGCAGTTTCTCCTTAAGGCCATGTTTGTCATTCTCCAGGTCTCGTAGGGCTTTCTCAACTGCAGGTCCTAGAGGAAGCTGGCTAGGGCTGAAAGCTCCGTCATAGCAAAGATAGCTGCTTTTTCCACTGCGCTTCTCATAATCTGAAAGCCTGGTGAAGATGTCCTGCAGCATTTGCACCATCATCTCTGCTTTCCTGCTTAAAGTCTTCACTTTGTCCTCAGCTTCAATCAGTTTGTGGCCTTCGGTCTGTTTAATCAAGTGCAGCTCTAGCTGAGCTGCCTGTAGCTGCTCCATTAGCTTGGCATGTTCCAGAGATTCCTTTAGTCTGTGAAGATATGACATACAGTATATAACATAGGAAAGTGTTATATTTTTGGACATTTTAAATGACGCATTTCAGTCTTCAATCTCTTACCTTAAGTTTGCCAAGGTGTCTTTCTCAGTTTGGCTTTCTTGCAGTTTGTTCTCTAATTTGATGATGGACTGATGGAAATGAAACTTCTGCAGTTCATGCAGCTCATTCGTCTGAAAAGGTATCACCAATGGATGGCATATCGTATGCATGTCGTAAATAATATGAAAAGAGCCATGGTCTGTTTTCAGCATCTTTTCACACCACCAATTTGCCATAGACTGTTCATTGGGTTAACGGGACGACCCTCTTATTTTCTGCACATGAAGGAGACTAAACGCTCTGGCTACTGACCTTTCTCAGCCGCTTTTGGAGGTCTGAGACTTGCTGTGAATAGTCCTCTAGCGCGTGCACAAGAACATCTCTGCATTGGAAATTCAGACAACTTGCTCCATTAACATCTACATCATAGTTTATGGACTGGATGCAAGAATGTTGGTCATTAACTGCAGATCCTGGAGATCCCTCTGATTCATGATCTACAAGGAGTTCACATGCATTACTGCAAACGTAAGTCTAGTTAACACAAATTTAAAGACTATGACATGCTAGTTGTGGTCATATTCTCACTTGTAGAAATATGATTTCTAGACATTTCTGTGCTACGAAATGCCCGACTCATTCTTTCCATAGTGAGTCTTGTGGCTTGTTCAACTTCTTCCTGAAGCTTCTGGGTCTCTTTGGTTCTTCTCTCCAGCTCGTCACTGTAACGTGCAGGATGTTGATCATGCTCTTTTTGACTTTGTTTAGGATATTAAAACAAAACAGCTCAAAGAGCTTCATTACAACTACCAAGGGTGACTATACAGTCTGTTACATAATGTGATAATATTTTCATAATGGTTATATAAGGGTGAAATAGCTTACAACTACAGGTGAAGTCAGATGTGCCCATACACTTAGTAGATAAACTCATTTTTTATCCACTCCACAGATTTCATATTAGCAAACTATAGTTATGGCAAGTCATTTATGACATCTACTTGTGCGTGACAAGTCATTTTTCCAACAGTTGTTTACAGAAAGATCGTTTCACTTTTAAATGACTATAACTCCAGTGGGTCAGAGGTTAACTTGCACTAAGTTAACTGTTCCTATAAACAGCTTGGAAAATTCCTGAAAATTTATTTCTAGACTTTACGCAATTCACTAATTAGCTTCTGCAAGGCTAAATCTCTCATCTACTCCAATTCCAAACTGCTGGGACTACGGCTGCTTCTAAGGCCATACAGATTTCATATAAATCCATAATGAACTTTTTCACAATATCTGTTGTTACCCAGATGAGGATGGGTTCCCTTCTGGTTCCTCTCAAGGTTTCTTCCTCTTAAACATCTTAGGGGTTTTTTTTCCCCCCGGTTGGGATAAATTCGAACCTTTAATATCTGTATACTCTGTTGATATTTCTGTAAAGCTGCTTTGAGACAATGTATTGTAAAAGGCACTATACAAATAAAATTTAATTGAATTAATTGGAGTCAATCTCTTCCCTTTGGATGTATTTTAATGGGAAAATCAAAAGAAATCAGCCAAGACCTCAAAAAAAATAAAAATTGTGTACCTCCACAAGTCTTGGAAGCGATTTCCAAATGCCTGAAAGTACCATGTTTATCTATACAAACAATAGTACACAAGAATAAGCACCATTGGGCCATGCAGCAATCATATAGCTCAGGAAGGAGACGCAAAAAGAAAACAGTTTGACTCGAAAAGTGCAAATCAATCCCAGAACAACAGAAAAGGACATTTTTAAGATGCTGGAAGAAACAGCTAGACAAGTCTCTATATCCACAGTAAAATGAGTCCTATATCAACATAACCTGAAAGGCTAGAAATGGCAGACTACAATTTGCACATGGAGACAAAAATCTTAATTTTTGGAGAAATGCAACAAATACTGAACTGTGTGGCCATAATGAAAAAAGGTGAGGCTTGCAAGCTGAAGATCGCGATCCTAAACATGAAACATGGGGGTGGTAGCATCAAGTTGTGGGGGTGCTTTGCTGCAGGAGGAACATGAAAGTTACAAAATAGATGGCATCATGAGTTAGGAAAATTATATGGATATATTCAAGAAACATCTCAAGACATCAGCCAGGAAGTTAAATCTTGGTCATAAATGGGTCTTCAAAATGGGCAATGACCCCAAGCATAACTCCAAAGTTGTGGCAAAATGGCTTAAGGACAACAAAGTCAAGATATTGGAGTTATGCTTGGGGTCATTGCCCATTTTGAAGACCCATTTATGACCAAGATTTAACTTTCTGGCTGATGTCTTGAGATGTTTCTTGGTCATAAATGGGTCTTCAAAATGGGCAATGACGCAAAGCATAACTCCAAAGTTGTGGCAAAATGGCTTAAGGACAACAAAGTCAAGATATTGGAGTGGCTATCACAAAGCACTGATCTCGATATGATAGAAAATTTTTGGGCAGAACTGAAAAAGCCTGTGCGAGCAAGGTGGCCTACAAACCTGACTCAGTTACACCAGTTCTGTATGGAGGAATGGGCGAACATTACAGCAAACTCTGTAATTATGAGAAGCCTATACAAGGCTAAGAAGAAACACGTACCAATTCAAAGGCAATGCTACAAAATACTAACAAAGTATGTAAACTTCCGAACCACTGGGAAAGTGATGAAATACATAATAAGCTGGAATAAATAATTCTCTCTACGCTTATTCTGACCATTCACAATCTTAAAATAAAGTAGTGATCCTAACTGATCATAACTGGAGGTGTTTTCTACGATTAAATGTCAGGAATTGTGGAAAAACTGAGTTTACATGAATGTAGTTAAGGTGTATGTAAACTTCTGACCTGAACTGCACATTGCTCCTCACTATTATTAATAGTATTTAATACCTTAACAGTGCCAGATTGATGCTGTACTTCACTTGCATTCTCTCTTCACAAGAACCTAAAATGAAGACCCAGGTTAGTAAAGTCTAATTGTTACTCCTTTATAGTTAGACATTTACCAGGCTAAGTTATCATTTTTATCGAATATTATTTGGATTTGGCTTCAAATAAATAACCAAGGCAAATTTACTCCATAATCAATTCAGGCTCTTCATGAAAACGTTCTCCATTATGCGAATACATTAAGTGTCTGTAGTGTATGAATGGGTGTGTGAGTGTGTATGTGATTGTGCCCTGCGTTGGACTGGCCCCCTGTCTAGGGTGTACCCCGCCTTGTGCCCGATGCCTCATGGGATAGGCTCCAGGTTCCCCGTGACCCTGAAAAGGAGTAAGCGGTTGAAGATGGATGGATGGATGGATGGATTACAGCTTACTTGAATGAGTAACAGCGCGAGCGTTTTCTCCATTCAAACATCCTGATCCACTGTACGACACTTCCGGTGTGCCGCTTCCCTTCTCATACTTGCTACCAGCGTATGACATTCTGCACTTATACTTCATTTAATTTTGCTAAACTAAATATCCCAAACACTGAAAACGATATTGAAACATTAGCTAGGTCCTCGTCGTAGCTAATGTAGCTAGCACACGCTTCTCCACCTTGACTAAGGAAAGCCGTTGTCATCACCACGGCAACGGCGAGGAGAAAAGTAGCTGAATCCAAAATGGCGCACAATCAGCAAAGTAGTGCACTATATAGGGTTCAGAAGCCATTATTTCGTACCCTATGTAGTGCACATGTCTAGGAGCTAGGGAGCCATGTGGAATCCCGCGCGACGGTAACCGAGTACATTCAAAAGGTCGTGTGTATATGCACGATTCACAACCAAGGTAGTAAAAATAAATAAATGGATAAATTCCTAATATTTAATTTTATTTATTTATTTATTTATTTTTATTAATAATAATAAAGGGTCGCAGGAAGAGGAGGAGACTTGGGGAGGAAACCATTGAAGTACAGAGAGAACATGCAAACAGGGCAGAGGCAGGATGTGAACGAGAGGCGAACATGATAACTAATATTAACTACATGTCTGTGTATTTGCTCATTCTTCTTTGCAAACCTGGTAGAATTAAGGATTAGAGACAGATAAGAGTTCCCATCTAGCATTAATCAGTTCATCAGATGCCTTCAAAATAATGAAATGAAATGTGTCTACATGGATAAAAAATACTATAAAGCATGGGCGTAACCACGTCG
>JAFFST010053832.1:93097-108431 GCA_022414735.1 Noturus placidus | reverse complement strand
CCCCCCCCCCCCCCCACACACACACACACACCCCTGCTCTCTCTCTCTTGAGTAAAGAAGACTCCTGGCCTTGCCATCTGCTTCTGAATCAGGTGTGTGTTTGGTTTTGGACATTCTCAATGCCTGAGGTCTGAATCTTAACTGGGTTGCTGTGTCCTTCTCAATGAGACTCTATTGTCCTGGTACAGTAACTCTCTTTCACTCTCTTCCTTACATGCAATCTGTACCAGAGGAATATCTTGCAGATCAGCTTTAGTCAAAGGCCTCTCTCTTTATCAACAGTACATATCTACTGTAGCTACAATATTTCTCCTTATATATTTAATATTATTCAAACAATACATAATGTAACGCAATACTTTATACTTTTATAAGATCCTGTATGTATTGATGATAGTATATTAACATTTGATTTAAGTGTAAAGACAGAGGCCCTTGTAAAACATGCCTTTATACTGTCTATATACTGCACATACAGACCGGTTAAAAGAAAGAAAAAACATCATCATAAAGTATGATAGTACCAGACCGGCTTCATTGCACCTTGGCACAGAATCTACAAGTCTCTGGAAATGTACTGGAGAGATGAAAAAAACCATTCTTCCACAAAGATCTTCCCTCAGTACATGCTTTGCTGATGATGATGAGAGGACTGTCTAACGTCAGTCCACAATCTCTCTTAGTTGTGCATTTGGGTTAAGATCAGGTGACTGTGAAGGCCATACCCAGATAGCAGACCACCACTGAATCAATGTTCATGCAGAATTAATATTGAAATTTGAAATTTAACATGGACTTTTCATCAGGTTTGCACCCTGAAAAAATGTCATTTCAACGATGAAAAATAGATCAAGATGGAGATAAAATCAATCAATATTTGTTCAACTAGAGGGAAGGGTCATGAGGTCAAAAAATGAACAGAATTCATCCTCTGAAGAGCTTGATTTTTTTTTCTAGCATTATTCCCATGCTATGGCAGGGTCCGGTCCAGAGGATCATTGGTCTGCATATTTGATTTGGCACAGGTTTTACACCAGATGCCCTTCCTGACGCAACTTTCCCATTGAACCGGCACTGAGTACCTGCCTGAGAATCGAACCGCGGCCGCAGCGGTGAGAGCGTAGGATTTGCGTTGTGTTGAGCAAGCGGACGGATGAAATGACATTAAATATAAGCCCCAACAATGGGGGAAATGAAGCTGACCAAAAATCAACATTGATTCACAGTTTGTCTTTTCGACACTGAAAAGCAATGAATTATCAACATTGATTTAATATTATGTAGCATTTATTCAATCTCAACCAAAATGACGATTCTGGTGGAATTTCAACATGGAATAAGTGTCACCTTGCTGTCTAGGGTAGTGTATGAGTTACATCATTTTCATACTCATTAGATAATTTCGTAGGATAAAAGGTGATTGGTCAAAATTACTTCCAGTTGTCAAAAGACCCCTTGGACATAACAGAGCCCTTGGGGTTTCCTTTCATTTGTCCATAGTATAGAACTGTAAAATGATGTTCCTCCCATGCCTGTATGGGTTTCCTCACACTTTCCAAAAACATGCCCATAGATGGAATGGCTATGGTAAAATGCCCCTGGTATGAATAAGTGTGCGAACGTGTCCATGCGTGGTGTCCTGCTTCCCATCCCGGGTGAATTCCCACCTCACTCACAGTGTTCCAAAAATAGACTCTAGATCCACCATGACCTTGACCAGGGTAGAGTGTTTACTGAAGATGAATGAATGAATGTTTTATATGATGACTTCTTGTTTAATATAGAATTATTACATTGAAGATTGACGATATACACACTAATGGTGTGTGTGAATGACACATGTATTGCAGGATGGGAATAGTGATATCTGTAACTGCTGTGCTGAGAGCCCCAGCAAGTGTCAAGATGAGGATGTGATAAAGATTTATGCAGGACACTCATGCGCGTCAATGAGAGTGCTGCTCAAGGTTCGGGCTCTATCATTAGTAACGCTACATTACCGCTTTGTTCATCATTTGGGACAGTGCAGTTCTGAAATTTCCTGTATGGATTTTTAGTGTTAACTGCTCTATATACTTTTTATTCCAGAAAGTTCTGTTTGCGCTGTGCGCATTGAATGCGCTGACCACAGTAGTGTGTCTGATTGCAGCTGCACTCAGGTACCTGCAGATCTTCTCCACCAGGCAGCCCTGCATAGTAAGAGTCCATACAGATAAAGTGATTTTTATTTTATTTTTTTTTTCATTTTATATTGTATGCATAGGATACATCAGGCAAATTATCCGCGTGCATGTGATGTGCCTATGAAAATGTTTCCATCCCTGGCAGGAAGAGCCACGAAACGTTGCAGAGGAAGAAGAGCAGCCACACATTCCTGATCCTGATGACTTTGTTCCACCCGCACCACCTCCTTCCTACTTTTCTACCTTCTACTCCTACACACCACGGCTGGCTCGCAGGTAACAGAGCAGCAGGATCTCACTCCCTAATCAGCTTGACTGCTTTTAGATCCAGTTGATGTCGATGAAGCCCTGAGGTCATGATAAGGTTCATATCCAGATTTGGGCTACTAAAAATGGAAAACAGTACATTACTGATTGTAAGGAGCAGAAAAATGTTATATTTATTGCGTGTTAAATATAAAACGCGATGCATTTCGCAGACCATGATTAAGACAATATGTGCTCATTTAAATATTGCAGACATCTGCAAAACAAATATGATAATGATACTGAATGAGATATGTGGGAATACGAAGCAGACACAGAAAATCTGTCACTGTGACTGAATTCTGGCAAAAACTCAAAGACAAGAAAATAATCAGGTTTGTTTCTGCCTATAACGTACTCAGATTTATGAAACCATAAATAAATTTAACCAAAATAGCATGCAATGGTTTTATTTATTAAAAAATAAAGTGGCTAGTACGTTTGACTCGCATCTTCAGGGTTTGGGGTTCAAATCCCGCCTCTGCCCTGAGTGCGTGAAGTGCATCAAGTTCTCACAATGCTTTAAGGATTTCCTCTGGGTGCCCTCCACCCTGAGTCCCCTGGGATAGTCTCCAGGCTCCCATGTGACCCTGTGTAGGATCAGTGGTATGGAAAATGGATCGATGGATAAAGTTATAATCTTCCTGCAAAAATCAGTTTGGTTAAGAAGCCAGCTTTATAAATGCTGTGGTAAAAACAGTCTGCCTAAAGATTTGTTTCCCCCCAGGCCGCTACACATGTTCTGCAGCCTTTGTAGGGCTAGAGGTAAAGTCAATTCATTATTATTTTATCCAGACAGATTCCTCAGAGGATGTAAATGTACAGAATGCAAAAATCAAAGGCCATACTTCTTTGAGGCCTAAACACAGTTCTAAAGAATGCAGGCATATGGACTCTAAACAGAACCCAAAGGAGCAAAAAAAAACAAAAACAAACAAACATCCAAAAAAACAAAAAACAAAAACAGCACATGGGACACAATGAGAAGGTGTGTGGGATCAGAAGGCAAGGGATGCCGCTCTTGAAGAAGGAATTGAAGCAGGATTGAATCTAAATTGTAATTTCATATATATATATATACTGTATATTCCAGGCACATCCAGCTGGGAGGAGACCTCGGGGAAGACCCAGGACTAGGTGGAAAGACTATATTTCCACTCTGACCTGGGAACGCCTCGGGATCTCCCAGTCAGAGCTGGTTAATGTTGCTCAGGAAAAGGAAGTTTGGGGTTCCTTGCTGGAGCTGCTACCCTGCTACATATATATATATGATGAAGTACAACAACGTGCAAAGGTTTGCACCCTACGTGGTTTCTGAGGGGAAAAAGAAAGTGCCTCTATTTTACAATTTATTTACCTAAAAAAAAGGCTATCTATCACCGATTAGTCGAGACCGACCGTCGGTCACTTTATGGCCCACGTATGTCATCAACACGAACCACAAAGCATGTCGGCAGAAGTAGTGGGGTAGTTTGCCATTGCTTTCCCCACCCCAGTCACACGGCTGGGTACACACACTCACACACCCATTCACACACTACGGACAATTTAGACACGCCAATCAGCCTACCATGCATGTCTTTGGACCGGGGGAGGAAACCGGAGTACCCGGAGGAAACCCCTGACACACGGGGAGAACATGCAAACTCCGCACACACATGGCCCTGGCGGGACGCGAACCCCGGACCCTGGAGGTGTGAGGCGAACGTGCTAACCACCAAGCCACCGTGCGCCCAAAAAAAGGCTACTAATATATTATCAAGCAATATTTGGTCAGTTTTGGAAATAATGCAGGAACTGTGAAAAGATATTTGAAACCTGATGCAGGAAACCTGAATTTTCTTGCTATAAATGAATAGTCTTTGTCCTGAGGGTACGCAAACATTTGCACGTTACTGTACACATGATATGTTGAAATGATGTACAGTTTCTAACTGTTAAATGTATTTAGGTGCATCGATAGAATAGACACGCTGCACTCATCTTCCTGTTCTCATACCTGATCTCCCACACACACACACACTCTCTGTGGGAGGCTTCTTCAACAAAATAACTAAGAAAAACCTTCTAAAACGTTCCAAGCTGTGGAAGAGATCGAGAGAGTCTAGTAAATGGTGTAATGCGTGAGATGGTCCTGTTTCACAAGGCAGATGTGCTGGTCGATGAACACCAGGAATTGCTGAGGTGTATAGAAACCCCATTCTGTCTGTTCCTCCAGGATGTTAGGTGACAGTGTGATCCCGCTGCCTCACATATACGGGGCGAGGATTAAAGGTGTGGAGGTTTTCTGTCCTCTCGACCCTCCTCCGCCCTATGAAGCTGTAGCAGCAAGGCAGGCTGAGCCATCCCAGGTAAAAATGACTAGAAATGAAGGGATTAGTAGGCAGACTGTGCAGTTTTCTTTTCTGATTATTTATAGCTGACTTCTCATGGGTTTGAGCACTTCCCATGCAGAAGGTACAACAGTTGCGTTGGCAGAAGAAGTCAAGCCCGCTAACTGACCCTCTACGTATATATTTAGGTGCAGGACCCTGAGGTTCAAGTGACAGATCTGACGGAGGGGGTGTCGCACTGCTCCGAGATGGACACGGCCAGCGACGGTAAGTAACACCTAAAGTGAATCTTTGAAATATTTACATGAATTTGAGAGTATTTGGTACGTCCCCTTTTAGCTTTGATGTCAGCTTGCACTCGAGCTGGCCTGGGCTCCACAAGCTTGGAAAACCTTTATGATCCATTTTAGATCAAATCCATCCGAGTGTAGAAGTGTAATCTCAATAGAAGAGATTAGACGTGAGGAAAATCTGACCTTTTGTACAAAATAGTTAACATGGACAATATCACAAATTTACTTGCATTTAAATAGGGGCCGAGAAATAGTGCAGAAGCCTGAATATTAAATATTGAACATTTACTTTCTTTGTTGTAAATATAAAAATTTTCAGGGTGGACTAAGATTTTTGTTTCGAGGGCGCACGGTGGCTTAGTGGTTATCACGTCCGCCTCACACCTCCAAGGTCCGGGGTTTGAGTCCCACCAGGGCCATGTGTGTGTGGAGTTTGCATGTTCTCCCTGTGCGTCAGGGGTTTCCTCCCCCAGTCCAAAGACATACATGTTAGGCTGATTGGCGTGTCTAAAGTGTCCGTAGTGTATGAATGGGTGTGTGAGTGTGTATGTGATTGTGCCCTGCAATGGACTGGCACCCTGTCCAGGGTGTACCCCGCCTTGTGCCCGACGCCTCCTGGGATAGGCTCCAGGTTCCCCCGTGACCCTGAAAAAGGAGTAAGCGGTAGAGGGTGGATGGATAGACAGCCTTATTCCAAGATGGATTAAATTAATTATTTTCCTCAAAACTCTACAAACAATACCCCATAATGACAACATGAAAGAAGTTTGTTTGAAATTTTTGCAAATTTATTAAAAAATAAAAAATAAAAAAAGCACATGAACATAAGTATTCACAGCCTTCGCCATGATACTTAACATTGAGCTCAGGTGCATCCTGTTTCCACTGATCATCCTTGAGATGTTTCTACAACTTGATTGGAGTCCACCTGTGGTAAATTCAGTTGATTGGACATGATTTGGAAAGGCACACACCTGTCTATATAAGGTCTCACAGTTAACAATGCATATCAGAGGACAAACCAAGCTATGAAGTCCAAGGAACTGTCTGTAGACCTCAGAGACAGGATTGTATCGAGGCACAGATCTGGGTACAGAAACATTTCTGCAGCATTAAAGTTCCTAATGACTTCCTGTTTCACAGGGGTATAAATATGAGGTAACACATAAGCCAAATTCCCTTAGTCATAACAATGGTTAAGACCATGGGATATAGCTGTGATGTGCAGCAAAAGGTTGTTAAGCTTCACAAAATGGTACGTGGCTACAAGAAAATAGCACAAGCATTGAAAATTTCCACCATCAGGACAATAATTAAGAAGTGAAATGTTATGAATCAACCTAGAATAGGACGTGTTTCTATATTGTCTCAACGCACTGTGAAGAGGATGGTTTCAGTGGCCAAAAAATCTCCAAGGATCATAGCTGGACAATTGCAGAAATGAGTTGTGTCTTGGGGTCAGAAAGTCTCCAAAACTACAATCTGAAGTCACCTACATCACCACAAGTTGTTTAGAAGGGTTTCAAGAAAAAAGTCTCAGCAGTTTCTGAAATACTCAAACCAACACATCTGGCACCAATAACCTTACCCTGGTTAAAGTCACAGAGATCACACTTTTCCCCCCATTCTGATGTTTGACGTGAACATTAACTGAAGCTCTTGACCTGTATCTGCATGATTTTATGCATTGTGCTGCTGCCAACTGATTGGCTGATGGGATAACTGCATAAATGAGCAGGTGTTTCTATTAAAGTGGATTTTTTTAATTTAATGGTTGGATCTGACCCTGATGAGTGACATGCTGCTTGAGTACTTGCTTACTCTTACTCAAGTCTACTTTTGAGGATCGGGGTGTAACACTATCATGTTCATGCAATAGTGCTCTTGCGCAGAGATTGCTTATTATAACAGCATGGCTCCTCTGCTCTCTAAATAAGCCAGTGCTATAAGCTTACAGTCACGTCACAGATTCTTGATGTCACCAGTATCAGCTTCCCATTTCCATGCTCTGGTTTTATGTGTACAGTGCAGCAGACCAGTAAACAAATTACCTGCTATATCCCTCAGAAATGAACATGAAACTACATTTGAACAAAGTCAGTAAAGCTCTCGAAGCTTTTTATATGATTAGTTTTAATTATGCAGCAATGACCTATTTATAATCAGCGATCACTGTAAAGCTTCAGATGGGATTATGATTTGTCTGAAGGTTTACTCCGTGTGTAAAGCATGTTGTTATTATTAACCCCTTAAACTCCCAGAATACAAAAGCAGGCCCAGACTTAAATTCACTCTCAAAACGACACACCTTTCCTGTTAGATTCACTGTAGTTATTAAATAACTCACATTCATTACGGAATAATATGCCGGGTAAAGATTTCTCAAATGTAATATCACTTTCTCGTACTTCACTTTTAACAATGGACCTGGTCACAAAGTTTTATAGAAAACCAGATGTAGATTTAGATCCCAAGTGAGAGAAGACAGTCGCATTATAAATCGTTACTCTTCTACAACTGTATTATGAGAAGGCTACCAGTACTAAGGATGTGGAACTGATTACAGCAGAAGCTCTTGGGTAAAAGTCTACAGTATCCATGTGGGATTATCCACTGAAGCCAAGATGAGATTTGGGTATAAACTGTTTTTGGAAAGTACAAATGTTTAGGATATCCATGTGGAACCATCCACATGTGCAGAAAGCTCCAAGCTGAAGTAGAGCCTCAGGGAGAATCAGGCAAGTCCAGATGGCGAGAGGAGCTACAGCAGTAGAAGTGTGTTAGGATTACATCAGGCAGCATGAATGTATTCCTGATTCTTGGACACATTGTACGTTGAAGAAAGGAAAAGAAAAAAACCTTGTCTGGAATAGGCTTTCTGTAAAGATAGTAAAAACAGTGAGTCTGCCTAAAGATGTCTAAATCATTAAATTTATTCGTCTTTAACCGTTCTTTGGTAGAATGGCTTGTGTGCTTAGGATCATCGTCTTGCTGCATGCCCCACTTTCTCTTGAAATTTAGTTTATGAACAGATGTGCTGACATTTTCCGTTAGAAAATTCATTTGTCCATCAATGATGGCAAGTCATCCTGTACCAGATGCAGCAAAACAGGCCCAAACCATGATACTACCACCACCATGTTTCACAGATGGGATAAGGTTCTTATGCTGGAATACAGTGTTTTCCTTTCTCCAAACATAACCCATCTCATTTAAACCTTCTATTTTGGTCTCATCCGTCCACAAAACATTTTTCCAACAGCCTTCTGGCTTTTGTCTCATTTATTTAATCGAGTTCTCTTTATCTATCTTTAAGGCTCGTGTGAAAATCTGATTATGTTTTAGGTCGAATTTATGGAGATACATAGAACATTTTAAAGGGTTCACAAACTTTTACGCACCACCGTGTTAAACACTCTGCTGTGAACAAATGTTATTTTGTTAATACGAGGCGGTGCTTCTTGTCACTCAGAAAGGTGTATGCAGACAGCCGTATCGAGTTCCTCACCGCCCTCACAGTCCATCATAGGCTCGAGCAGCAGGAAGCCACGTAGACAGCGGCATCGCAGGTCCAACAGTGATCCTGTTCTCCTGGACCTGACTGCTAAAGGTACATGAACAACATTAGGGTGTGATGTATAGTTTCCACTTTCCATCATTCTTTCTGGAGGAAGTTGAGGACCACTCCGCTGGGACCGGAGTGCTTAGTAATGAGTCACATTTATGAACGCATAACCTAAAGGGCAACAGGTTTGTTGGTAAAGCAGATTAAGACCTATTTTCATTTTGGTTTATCTTTAGTAGGTCTTTCAGACCCTGACCTCAAACACACGCACACACACACACACACAGAAAGCACTCACAGTATGTCCTGTGCCCCCCTTTATATCTGTCAGCAACTTCATTATAAGTATTTTAAATATAGAGCTGGCACTTTCAGGAGCTCTGTGCTGTCTGTGAACTCAAACTGCTGAGGTGTGGATCAATTTGCAAGGGGTTTGACCCTCATCACAGCGATGCCTATAAATTACAAAGGAAAAAAAAAAAGAACCCATAAAATGTCATTGCCATTGTTGTGGTTCCTCCTCTGCTTCATGACTTTGTAGAAGTAACTCCAGGATTTTTTAACCTGATCTGTATCCACATCAATAATTTAAAGGATTAGCATGTTACGGAAACAAAACATTTCACTGTACTGAGAAGAGAACGCTGATTTATAATGAACGGCTAAAGTTGTTGAATCCCATCAATACATACACATTTAGAATATGTGGCTACGTGATTATGACTCAGTGTATCTGATCTTCTATTAATATGTAGTAAAGCATTCCATAAACAGTGGTTCATGCCTCATTTTTTTTTTTTCTATTCCACATTTTCCCTCCTTTCCCCAAGCAGTAATGAGCTGTGAGGCAGCCACGCAGACAGAAGTAGGTCCTCGGACAGCAGTGGTGTCGAAGCATGAGGCGGAGCATCCGGTCGTCACTCTTCGACAGGGGAGGGGCTACCGCCGACCACGCCCCTCTTCCATGGTGGACTATCAGAGCTACAGGGACACCAAGCTGCTAGTGGCGCGTTTCCTGCAGCAGCAGTCGCCGTGTAGCCTGACGCCAGAGGTGCAAGAGCTGATCAACAGTATAAAGAGCGTGCTGCGCACTGATCAGGAACACATGGAGGAGGCTGTGCGCTGTGCCACCTTCATCCAGCAGGTCAAACACACCATATTACAATCTTCTAAATGTTATACCATCACAGCTCTAACACGTGATTGTAAGATGGTTCTCAGTGCGGGGCCTGTGAAGCATAAGCAGGGGGTTAATTGTCACAATCCAGCCTCACTTGCATTGAATGGGTTTAATAAAACCATTAAGTCAACTTGAATTTTAATTAAAAAGTTCAGGAATAAAGCTGTATGGCTCTAGTAAATAGCTGTAATATTTATGTACACATTTAAATAATGATGTATTTGTTCATAACATGAATCCGTATAGTGGGGGTCCATGTCTTTTTTTTTTCACACTTAAAGTGGTCCCTTTGTGCAAAAAGCTTAGCGGTTTATAATACAGAAGAGATATATGAAAAACAGTATAAAAGTTGTTACTATTGAGCGGATCCTCAGTATGGCTGTTTATTCTGCAGGTGATGAGCGTGTCAGAGAGTGGGCAGGCGCGGGCATCGAGTGCCAGAGAGACGCAGCCAGACTGCATGTCTGTCACACTGCCTCTGCGTAAGCGTCCGGGTCTCCTCCACCTGCGCAGCTGTGGAGACCTCAGCACCTTCACCTGGGCAGAGCTGCAGGTCAGTGGGCAGGGCAAACCGAGCTCCCGGGCCCACTCCAGGACGGGTTTTCGGACTGGAACACGCCGGCTGGCACAGGAGCGACCACACAGCCTGATAGGTGTCTCGCGAGAAACCATTATCTAAAAGCTGAAAGGTTCTGTTCTCTGTGTGCTGGAGTGGAGGAAGTGACACAAAGCTTCAAAAAAGCATATATGTAGAATTTGTGCCTTTTTTTTTTTTTTTTACAAGAAAGTGTGTATTTGTAGAGTTCTGCCCTCGATAAGTTTGAGTTTTCTATGTTGAGTTCTGCACTAAACAGCACCAGAGCCACTACTGGTGGATATTAAATTAGTAACAATGTACTGCTTCCCCTAAAATTTTGCTAAACAGACACCTTTATGATAAGCTGGCAAATAAAACTGATGTATTATATTTGTTACTGCAACTGAGGTTTTTGATTTAGATCATCAAAAGATATAAAGTCCAAGAATCCTTTAATGAAACCAAAATGAACAGGAACCAAATGAACCTCAGCTCTATAACTCGCTTATTATAATTACAAAACAAACTTAACTTGTTAAACAAGATGAAAACCAACTGCTGTAACGCCCCCTAGTGCTCTAATGACTTTTAGTTCCAAATACCATATTCATGAAGGCAGCTAGCTTTCTGAAAGAACTTTCAAAGATGGTAGGGCTGCACGATTATGGCCAAAATAATAATCCCGATTATTTTCGATCAATATTGAGATCTCGATTATTTATCATGATTATTAATTGATTTTAGTGACAACATATTTTTATTGCACTTTCACATTTATTAAGTTTTCTCATGCCACAATATAAAGCACAAGTAGGCATGAGAAAACTTGAGCTGGTCAATTATAACAGAATTTAGGAACATCGTGTGAGCCATGACAAAATAATTTACCTTCTGATAAACTAAATTTAATATTTCCAGTTAATTTAAAGACAGTGTGCAAAAAAAAAAACCAAAACTATCGTTAAACTGTTCCACTTTGTAAACAAATACAATAAACCTCAATGTTCAGTGTTTATAGTCTGCTCCTCTTAAATATATTTAAAGCTACACCATTAGATATTTCTCCACTGTCATGGTTCTGGGCTGGATTCAGTTCTCAAACCGCTCTGTGTATATTGTGTATATATCTGTATAATCTCATATAGGATGTGATTGGCTGAATTCATTTACCCATCACAGGCGAAGCGCTTTAGTGTAATGGTGTTCATTAGGGATGCGCCGATCTGGATTTTTACAGCCGATACCGATCCAGATACCAATCTTTTTTTATTTAAACTTTAATCAGGAGGTCTGTCATAAACAGTTAAATGTAAGCTCTCTGCTCATGGTCACTTTTAAAATAAGTTAAAATAATAGCAATGAGATACTGTTGGTTAATTGATAAATAAACACGCATAAAATATTTATTTTTAAATATCTTAAATACAACAGAGTCCTAATTAAAAGTAAACTAACACAAAAATGATCCATATTGGGAAAAAGGCGAATCGCTTTCTAAGGAAATAGCAAGCTAAGCTTAATGTCAAATTGATATTAAATGCAACCCGTAATAATGAAACATTATTTAATTTCTCATTTTATTGATATTTTATGACGTTATTATAATATCTATATTTTATATTAAATGATTTATTTATAACTAAGCACATTTTCTGTCTTTACATTTTAGTGGTTTTATTTTTCTTTGTTTATCACTTTTAGATCGGTTCCCCCAGTACAGTGTCGCCGTGTCTGCTGATAATATCGTGTTTTGGGGGGATAAATCAAAATATGGAAACTGATCTTGACTTTTGTCGTGATATCTGGCAACCGTGAGTTTAAATGGAGTGAATTGAATTAGTTAGTGAAGGAGAGTGGCAGTGTACTGTATGTTTACAGACCGAACAGTTGCTACTCTTGATTATGATTGGTGAGGAATTTTTTTATTAAAGAAGTTTGAATTAAACCCAACTTGTAGCGTTAATATTATTATTAATTTACTCCACGCGAAGCCGCTGTGTCTACACGACCAGGTGAAAGTTCAGGTCATTTTGCAGGATAAATAAAAGATGGCGGTTGTGAGATGGAGAGTTGACAGAAGCAGATGGTGTTCAGTGTTACTCGTCATCATAATGGCTTCTCTGCAGTACTTACACACTTGTTCTGACTGAGGAGATGAAAAGCAGTGTGAAAGTAACTGTTGCTCGGTGTAGATGCATTTTGGTGCGAATAAATATTTATTCACAGTCGCACAAAATACTTTTCAGTCATAAATGCGAGTGAAAAGTCACAATGTAGAGCCCGGAGTTTATCTGTGAAGTTTTTTCCTGTTCGGTGTGATGAGGTTTAATGTCTCCGACAACCTCTGTAGTGCCATTGAGCATTGTGTTATCATGATTTCCCCTCAGCAAAGCACTGGAGCTCGAAACGAAGCTGGCAGATCAAGGGCTAAATGCTAACACCATTTCGGGTTTTGACATTACAAAATGACATCATCCCTGCGCCGCCCCTATGGTGATTGGCTGTAAGTTTAGGAAGCGCTTGATTTGATCTGCAGCGGAGGACGAACTTTAAACGTCGATCACCGTCGATCATGTTCGTTTAATCGTGGGAAGTCAAAATCCTAATCGATTAATTGTGCAGCCCTAAAAGATGGTTTTATTTATATTTCCAACGATGCTGGTCGTTCTCTAGAAAAAAAAATAACACGGCCAATGAGAGGCCTTGAGATCCAAAAGTTCCCCATAATGTGACGTGCAACTTTCTAATCATTCTATTAATTTTGCCACCTGCCTTTCAGTCATGTTTATATATTTCTCTTCATTTCCTGAATTCAAGGTGCATGTGTAAAGTATATTAAAACCAAAATAGCCTAACTGGAGGGATAAGTATTAGGATAATCTACTGGACCACTCGGTCAAGTCTTTGAAGCTGATCGTTCTGTCGGTTACTTCAGATTTAAAACGTGTATCAGATACGACGAGGGCTGAATAAATTCTTTTTAAAAACTCGAGTGTGAAGAAATGTGCAGCCGTGTTGTTGTCGGGTCTGTGGAAAGAAAGATGCTCCTCCTACTCTTTACTGAGGGATTAAAGTTTCTAAAAATAAAAAAAACACAGGAAGCTTGTGTATATATTTTCTCATTAAGTCATTTATTGTCGTAAATACTGTTACAAACATTCCTGCTATGGCGTAGGAATGTGGCTCAATGATTCATCACAGAAAAAGCTCGCAAATAAATAAACATTGCCTTTGCTTTACAGAAAGTGTTATTTTTTTTTTTTTACCCTATTTCTTTACCATATAGACAAACATAGATATAAGTTTAAATACATTCAGAGCAAGTGCATAAGAAACACTAGTCAAACCCACCATCTACTCTCTGGTCTTAATCAGAACACCACCACAAGGCAATGTGTTTCCTCTCGCAGTACAGACACGACTGTGTACTTCACATCTGTGTGTTCAGTGTGTTTTGGGGGAAGTTTAATCTCGACTGTGTTTCAACAATGACCTTAAAGCAGCACATACAGTGATTTTCGAATTTGTTCTCCCATGTAAACCCATCCAAAGCCGACAACATCATCAACGCTTGCATATATGTGGCCTTGTTTGTATACGCAGAACTGCAGGATTGACGTTTATATTTGAATATAACTGAATTCGAACTGATTGCTCCTGTAATACAATCTGAACTTGCTAGGAACATTTTGCACTTGTTCTGTTCACTAGAGCTCGATTATGTTTCATGCAGTCGAACCGACTGACGTAAACATGATGCCAATTTCCGCGTGTTTGCTGACGACTCGTCCCAGAAGCCGAAGAAATCCTTCGGATAGAGATACCTAAAGAGAGTAATACACGAGCCCAAGCCTCTTGCCTCTCTGCTTTGCGATTTGTAAATGTATATACACAGTCACTGGATGTGTATACTGAAATGTGTGTGTGTGTGTGTGTGTGTGTGTGTATAAATATATATTTATATGCAGTTATGTAGCTGGTTTTGTTTTACAGTGGAGTAGTTTGTCGTCACACATCACACCCACTACTAGCATGAATGCGTACCAAAGACATGATGGACCATGCTTAAGAAAAGTACTGTGACGCCGTCCTGCTTGTGCTTCCATAGAAATTACAGCAGTCGTAAGGCAAGGATGTTTACAGTTGCGACACAAAGCAGTGTGTGTGTGTTTACAACAGCCATGTTTGGGTATATGACACGGACATACTGCAGCAATAATTTGGCCTGCGATTGTGAATGTGGACTTAAATCCATGGTAATATTATCACAATGCTTCATATTCCTGCTCAGGATATATGCACAATCATTTCACAATATCATTTATAATCACAGTATTATTTGTACGGTATCGTCTGGGAGTTAGTAGAGATCAATCCAGGGCCGTGGAATATACTAAAAGTGCACTAAAAGCAATCGAGAGTTCTAGGAAAACACCCAGCCTGGTGAGAACCCTTAGTCTATCACATTTATGAGGTCAGAACACTGAAGAGCTTGTAGCCAAGCACTAATGCAGGAAAATGCTCGAATCGGTCAAACGGTGAAAAAATAAACTTGAACTGGTCTCAGAACAGGTGATCGATGGGTTTTTAGTTTCAAGTCAAACTACATAAAAATCATACTCTTAAAGACAGGCCAGTATATGACTTCTAACCCTTTACAAACAATATTTTAAGTATAAATAGTTTTTATTTTTTTTTTGTTTTGTTTTGTTTTTTTACCCCCAAACCAAATGAAAATACTTGGTACACATACAAACAGAATTATCCTTGAATAGAAATGATCAATAAGAAATATTTGAAGAAAAAAGAAAATGAAAAATATGTTCTGTACACTAGAAAACAGTGGAAATGACTCAGTCACCACAAAATATCACAAAGTTAGCTGAAGAGAAATCCA
>JAFFST010053832.1:74888-87264 GCA_022414735.1 Noturus placidus | reverse complement strand
GTTTTGTTTGAGTTTGAGTATTTTATTTGAAAGTAACCTTCAACACAACGTCATTTTTTCGGAGCTCAAAATGTTTTGTTGCATGCAGAAATGTAATTTTGTTTTCTCTGCAGTCGTTCATTGATTTCATAAATGCAACACATTATAGTTTGTTTATACATAGCATAAAGGCAAAAAAAAAAACGTTATATGCAGTGTTATTTCATTTTAAATGTCAAAAGGGTTTTGCGGCTCACAGTGTTTTCTTTACTGTAGGAAACGGGTCCAAATGGCTCTTTGAGTGGTACAGGTTGCCGACCCCTGTATTAGGATGATTAAACATGCTGCCATGCAACACAAGTGTTCTTTGGAAAAGACCACGTTTATGCTTCATTATAAACTGGACTCACATCTTCAGACTCGAACACGTGACAGATCATCTTGTACTGGCGCTTTTCGTCTTGGCCTGGATCAGACGCCTCCATGTTCTCCTGAGAGTCGGAGCGAGGCATTCTCCTCCTGGCCATCAGAACCACAATGTTCCCGATGTCTGCGATGTAAGAAATGGTCCTTAATGGGTGGTCCATCATGGTCTCCTATAGAATACAATAAAAGGCTTCGATTATCATCAGTACAAATGCACTGACAGTTAGCCAAGGTGAGCTGCAGCATGACTCTGTATAGAGCATAAAGTTTTCTCGGCATGATGTTTGAACCGAATGAAAACGTTCTTCAAACCATGTACAAATGCCTTAATCGTTGTGTTGTTTGAATAAGATCTGTTGCCTATATACATGTATGTGTGTGTTTGAGAAACTGTTGAGCTCCTGGGATTTTCACTGATGACATCCTGTGAGCAGCAATTCTGTGGGTGGAAACACCTCGCTGATGAGAGAGAGCTCAGAAGAGGACGGCCGAACTGGTTCGAACTGCACCCAGGAAGGCTAAAGTGACTCAAATAAGCATTCTTTACAACCACACTGAGCTATAAAAGAATCGCGAAAAACGTAACTTTGAGGCAGATAAGCTACAAATACAGACGACCACATCGGGTTCCACTCATTAAGCGAGAACAAGAATCTGACGCTACAGTGGGCACAAACTCACCAAAGCTGGACAGCTGAAGATTGAAAAAAAAAAGACCAGGCAATGTTTCTCCATTATCCAGCTGTCCATTTTCGGTGAACCTGCGAATTTGGACCAAACCCAATCTAACTCGATAACGAGTCATACTTTTTGTCCTTTTAGAGTTACATTTAATGTTGTGCAGCTTATCGTGTTAGCAAGAAACCACAATCCTGCGTTAGAAAACATACAGCCTTTACCTTCGTGTGTTACAAAGTGCTGACATCGGAGACTCCTTCCAAAAATCTCCTTTCAAATCAACCTCATATCGACACGCGCACACAGTTTTTTAATCAGTTTTGTGTCAAGCAGCTGCTATAAAAGAACATCGAAAGGATAACGTATTCGAACAAGTGTATTAACGT
The DNA here is from genome assembly GCA_022414735.1 of Noturus placidus. Lineage (NCBI taxonomy): Eukaryota > Metazoa > Chordata > Actinopteri > Siluriformes > Ictaluridae > Noturus > Noturus placidus. The sequence continues at coordinate 85,795 of JAFFST010053832.1, read as the reverse complement.
AAACCTTGCAGCTGGAACTACGGTCTGAGACGTCGTTACGAGAAAATGAATCACAACCTTATAACCAATCAGATTCCAGTATTAAACAGTGCTGTGGTATAGGCCTATTTAAATCCTGAACTGCAGAGACCTTATTATAAAAGACAATGTGCTCTACTTATTCATTAGCCTGGTAACACAGTAGACTTTTGTTGTGTGCTGGAAAAGAAGAGGACCTCGAGTTAAATTACCTGAGAGTCAGCGTTCAGCATTTTGATTCTTTGAGTGGAAATGAAGAGATCCACCTCTGTCATGGGCTGCGTCTCGCCCTCAGGGGCCTGCAGACACAGAAATAATTTCACTGGCCATCAGTCTATCACCACACACACACACACACACGCGCGCTATTGAAAGAAACACAGAAACACTGGCAGATATAAGAGAAGGTTAAAATAACGGTTAATACGAGGCCCAGATGTGCAGTGAAGGAGAACTGTAAGTCTGTTTCAGTGACCTTGCTTGCATGCTTTGTAAAGAATATGGATTCTTTCCCAGTCTGGGCTCAAATGTCTAATCAAGTTTAACAATAAATCTCCTTCAGTAGAACCTCTACAGCGTTTTCATGGACAGGCTGGTGTTAGTGCAGCGGTTGTTAGTGTCATCCTTCATTTAAACGGTTTAGTGTTTGTGTGAGTGTGACAGAAGAAATGGAAGGAATGACAGAGCCATCCACTACTGAACAAATACACAAGTGGCACACGAAACATCAGAGCGCCAGGGGCGAGAGGAAAAAAAACACCACTACAAACACAGCATGTCACCGTAGAAAGAAAAGAGCTCCACAAAAGATACGAATAAACCCATACTTTCTGCATCCAGCAAAAACAAAATAAAAAATAAAAAATAATCTTTACTCTATCACGATCTCTAGCACTATCTTTACTCTAGCAAGTTTTGGATTCATGTCGGACATGAAATGAAAACAATGCGTGTACAAGCATCACAGACAAATATCTGACACAAAGGGTTACGACTTGTTGCTGGATTCAGAAATACAGCAAACAAGAGAATGGCATAAAGTGAAAGTGCACAAGCAAAAAAGAAAAGGAGGAAGAGAGAGAGAGAGAGAGAGAGAGAGAGAGAGAGAGAGGGAAAGCAAAACACCAAACGGATGATGATTTACTGCACCTTCTTCCTGTTTTTGGCTAATTTCTGGGCCGTCTGCTTGGCATGGAACAAACAGAGACAGGAACATGGTTAGAGTGGCACAGAGCCCAGATGACCGAAGCTATAATGCTGAATATGTGTGTGTGTGTGTGTGTGTGTGTGTGTGTGTGTGGCCACCTGTCACCTGCCATACACACAAACCATAAATTCCCTGTTTCACTAAAGCGTCACCTGATATCCCTCAGTAATGGAGGCACTAAAAAGTGTCTTCAACTACAGTGGACATTTCAAATAATATATGATAAACAAATCAAATGTCATTTCAAACATTTTGTACTGTACTTGCTCTTTTGCCGATTCTCCTTTCGGACTTTATTCTGCTCTCACCACCAGGTGGCCTACTTGCCCTTTCCTCAAAATGTTTCGTCGCTCTTACATTACATTACAGCACACTATCAAAAGACTGAAATCTGCTGCGAAATTCGACCGAGAGTGAGCGACACTGTCATGAATGTTGCTTTTTAAATGTGTATTTTTTTTTTATTTAAAGATATCACACGAGGCGATTGAGCTATGAAAGAATGTCGCAGGACATGAATAATTAACAGATGGATGCAACTGTTCTCATTCAGCCGTATGTAAAAGAACAGGGCTGGGTTTCGAGGGGTTATGGCAGGAGACCAACATGATCCGACATTAACGTTATAGCGGAGGATTCACCGTGCCATGATACGAGGAACCAAAAATTATAATAATCAAACGCTGATAAATCCCTAAATCGAATGTTTTATAGAAATGGGACATTTGTGTCACTAGTCAAAGGTACAGTGGTGCTTAAGGGAAGTGGCAGATACATAAATAACAAGTGACTTGGCCCACTTAGAAGTGGAGAAATAATTTAGCACAGTGTTCAGATGGGCTCCTTCAGCTGTGAGATCATCAGGGTGGGGTGCCATTTATTATTCATCACCACCTACTGTACTAAGCCAAGAAGGGTCACAGCTCTGTTAGGATGCTGCATTTTCAATATGCTACTTCAGTTTGCAGTAAGCAGGTCGTCAAAATAACGAATTTGAATTATTATATATATTTTTTTTTTACTAAAAGTGAAATAATGTGAACAGGAACACTTCTGGCACTCGGGTTAATATTAAGGTCATTTTGATCTGAGAGAAAGGTTATAGTATGGTGTTATGTTAACACCTGACATCATTATGACGAAAATTCAGTTCGACTTCTGTTTGTTTGGTTGCGTGGTTCGGACTGTACGTGACGATTATTTGGGGTTTGTTTTTGTTGTAGTTGCTTTGTTGTTGTTTCTTAAAACGGACATTGAGTTTACCACGAAATCAAAATAGAAGTTTTGTGACTTTTCATATGAATACGTATAGTATGAATATCCATAAAATAAATGACAGCTAAAATCTATTTGCTATTTAAAAAGGGGAGGAACCACTCGATTTGTCCCACCCTGACTTCCTGTTTCAATGAACATTGTCAACACATCAAATAATGCAATGTCTTTCAAGGCACTTCACAGGGAATTTATATATATTATCATTATCATTATTATTATTATTATTATTATTATTATTTGGATACACCCACTGTTTAACTTGTTTTGTAAATAGAAATAGTTTTCCCCTTTTTTTTCCTTTTCAAATAAGGTCAAATGCCCAGTTTGTACTCTGTTTTTATTTCTACTCAGTTTTCTAAAATTTTAAAACTGTAACAAAAGAAAGTGTTAAATATTTAAACACAATTAAAAAATTAAGACTTTGTAAATCTGACACGAAACCATTTTAGTCATTTTAGTCAGGTGACATCAGGAGGATACCCCAGCCACTGAAAATTATATATTTAATACTATTTAAAAATACTTTATTGCAATATGTCCACTTAGCAATGTACCCATAGTCCTATATTCAGCATTCTTACATCAACTTATAACATTCCAAATTTTTAAAAACATCTTTATATATTTTTTTTTCATTAGTATTTAACATAGATAATAACTGAGGAAACGAGGAGCTCCTGGGTATAAAACTTCTAAACAAAATAAATAAAAATTGCATTGCTATTAAATCAACGGAGATTGTTTCAGGCAACCAACTACTGTTAAATATCTAATGTAAAATATTTTTCATAAGGAAACATAAGAGAAATTTAGTAAATACTAGAATGCTGCGTGACAAAGGCTGATGGACATTCAGTATCAGCTCAGTGCGTATTAACATTAGAACAGTCAATGTTCATGCTGTGGATTTTTACTATGATTGCAATTCCTCTGGTTTTTTTTTGTATATTAATCTGCTCTATAAATTTGGAAAGCTTTCTATAGTTACTTTTTATTTATTTATTTTTTTACTTTCCCATCACTCTACATAGCAATATCTGACACCCTGATTTATTACCTTATCAGCACTATATAGTTCATTGGACTTCACGTCACATTTGCATTATAAATTCTACTAAAACACAGATGCGCCGGTGATGAACCTTGGAGCAGTAGGTGCTAGTTACTGCATTTTATACGATGGACAAAAAAAAAAATGCTAGAATGCCGATGGAAGAAAATGCTGAGTCATGTAGCTGACTGAAGGAGTAGGTGCTTTATGTTACAGAGGGATGAAAAAGGGGAAGGTGGCAAATGTCTGTAGTCCTTTTGATGTACAACTTCATTACTATTCCACATAGGTGTGAGGCGCTTAAAGACAAGCACAATCACAAAAGGATTAAAAAGATCTTATGGAAAATTGTCGTATATTATTTATTTTAATGTGATATTTAAAGGTAACTCATAAATGTGTTGTTTAATATTTTCCTACCTTTTGATATTTTGTTTAAAAAAACACACACACACAAAAATACTCTGCTCTCATGGATATCGAACAATTACAAACTCAATTGTTTAAATATGGTGCTGGCTCTTTATTGTTTTGGAGCTGTTTTTCTGCCGAACGACCTGGACATTTTGTTAGCATACATGGCATCTCAAATATCTACAGATATTAAATGAAATTGGGTGAAAAAGGGTGCCAATAATTACTGCACACCTATATTTAGTTCTTCACAGACTTCTTTGCTTATATTTATCAAGGGTGCCAATATATGTGGAGGGCACTGTATAAAATATTTCTCCTGACTATCTCACCAGCACAAATGTGTAAGATTTTCTATCCTCAAACACACGCTACATCTTAAGGAATCTCATTACGCAGTATTTAGGGTATGAATTATTACATAGAATTAAAGTCGCAGTAGTCAATCGTCTCTCTACATTTGTCTTCAAAGTGTCATACTGAAAGCTCTTTATTTCTGCTTCCTTTAATATTAGGATCTTTCTATGGTGTTTTGCAGAAATGAGACTAGAAAGAGTTAAAGTACACACGCAGATTTCTCACTCAGATTTCGAGCAACGAGACTTGCTCTCTGCTCACCTTTATGCGACTGACGGCCTCCTGAGCCTGCATCATGCGGACGTTCTTTGAAGGTGTCTTGTCTGACAGCAGTTGCGTCGAGCCCAGATAGTTTGCGGCAAAAATGATGCCGTCGATAAGGTCCTCTGGGTCGCACGGGCCTGGAACTGAGACACGAGACATGGAAGATTCCCCAGAGTGAGTCAAAATGGAGGTCCACTGTGCATACAGTGAGGAATGAAAATGTCATTGTTAAACACGGTGCATGCGCTCGTTTTATATCATTCTGTGTTTGAGTTTATGGCCAAACTCACCTTCCACATATGTTGGGAATGAAGCAATGCTCCTCCTCGACTGCCATTTCAAGAACAAACAAACAAAAAAAAAACAACAGCAACTAAAAACCAGTATGCAGGAACTGTCATACAAAATCGCTTTTAAACAATTAAAGGGATACACTTAAAACTTAAAACAGATGCTTGTAGAACTTTATCAGGAATCCACTTTGTAAATTAAGCTCTAAATCTGTAGCATTCATCACCTTTAGAGATGAAGTGCATCAGTCTTTGCCTGATTGTCGTAGAGATGCACCAAAATTTCGGCTGCCGAAGATGGCGGAAGACAGAAAAGGATTTCACTCTTGATCTAGCTGAAGGTTATCGTCGCATTGCAACATTACTAGATCCGCCATTTAAAGAGCATAACTTTGACGTGCAGGAAAAAAACAAAACAAAGCGTGCACGGGAAAGGATCCAGACGGAGCTGGAGGTGATGAATACGTCTGCTGAAGGATCGATGTGCAGCCCAGAGCAACACATGCCGTGTCTCTTCAGCAAGAAAGCTAAGCACCTTTTGCTCTTGAAGAGAAACCTGCCACGTCGGCTTAAATAGAAAGCAGTCCAGTTTGCCATGTGTATAGCAATTACATTCAAATTCACGTAACCCTGCGAAACCTCGTTGTTGATTTACGTTCAACGTCTGTTGTTTACAGTTTGAGGTTGGTTTTAGTTCCATCGCTGCTGTTTTACACAATAATCTTTAATTAATGTGGAAATACGTTTACATAAGCAGAATAGAGGCCTAGTTCATTATGTCACTGCTGTCTTGCGTAGCATAATCATTGTCTAGAACCCCAGTTTCTCTTCAGTTTGCTCACACATGAGCTCACGTACACCAATGATTGGCTAGTGTCGCTGTGATTGGCAGGGAAGAGAGAGTATGCCATCCCTCCCACACAGAGATCATGGACAGTGGTGTTTGCTCTTTTGGTCAACTGATCATCTTCCAGTGACCGTTTTCTATTGTGCCACTCAAGAGTCCATGTTAGAATTCTTGTCTGTGTTAAATGTACATATGTTACAGATACAGTAGACAGAAGAAACACTGCCCTGCATTAATATTGGCACCCTTGGTAAATATGAGCAAAGAAGGCTGTGAAAAATGTCTTTACACTTTAACCTTTTGATCTTTTGTTTAAAAAAAAAAAAAAAAAATCACAAAAATACTCCTCTCTCATGGTTATCAAACAATTGCAAACAAAAAAAATGTCTGTTAAATGTAGGTGTGCAACAATTATTGGCACCCTTTTAGTCAATACTTGGTGCTACTTCCCTTTGCTGATAACAGCTCAGTCTTCTCCTATAATGCCTGATGAGGTGTTACCTCATATTTATACCCCTGTGAAACAGAAAGTCATGCTTGAACAATTTCCTCCACCTAGTCACCCAAGTGTACTGAAAATATTTTAATATCAATGGGAATATGAATTCATAGGGCCAATAATTGTTGCGCACAGATATTTAACAAAGATATATATTTTTGGATAAACCTGTGTTTGCACTTGTTTGATAAGCATGAGAGCAGAGCATTTTTGAGATTTTTTTTTTTAAATAAAAAGGTTAAAACAATAAAGACAGATTTTCAAAGCCTTCTTTGCTCATATTTTAAATAGGGTGCCAATATTAGTGGAAGCCAGTGTAGGTGGAAGATGCTGGAGTATTCCTTTAAATGATTACAGTATTACACTTACTTCCCCATCCCTCACACCCCCACACACCCACCACTGAAGTCACATGTTGGACTCCTACCTCTTTGCCAGCAGGAGACGGGGACTCAAAGTTTTCACTCCCCTCATGCTGCAGCAGGTTGCTGCTGGAAGACTCCGCCCCCTGTGGAGAGGTTGAGGCTGGGCCTGGAGACTTGAGAAGAAATGAAGATCATTCGTATGACTCATCATGATTAAACAGGACAAACGCTTATAAAGAGATCGGCAAGTAGCCATACGTATACTGTGAGTAAAAGTAACAGGGGAAAAAAAAAACATTTTGTCATGAAAATGGATAACGTTACGGGATTATGGAATGGCGTCCACGACTAACAAGAATACTGAAACGGAGAATTATCCCACACACCATCGGCTTTAATATTTCAGACTGTAATGGCGATGTTCATTTTGTTTGCATAATAACACTCCTATTCTCCTACACAGTTTTAATTATTGTAGTCTGAAACGGTATCAATAGATCATGTTAACTAATTTGGATTAAACCCGAACAGCATGTCACTACACTTCACTTATATTGATTATAAAATCAGAGAATACATTTCTTATATTTCTCAAACAGTTCTACAGAACATAATGACGGCCATCAATTGTACTGAATATAAAATACAAACAGTGACAGGGACATCCTGTATTATTCATAACCATTTACACTAACGACCAAGCGAGTGGCAAATTACTGCAGTACCATTCGATATTAAACATGGGTATAGTTGGAAAAAAAAAACCCACAAACCACCATCAGATAAAGCTACTGATACGTAGAACCTCGCAAGTATAACAGTCTTACATGGAGGAAAAAAAAAAAAGACAAAAGAAAATCACTCATTCCAGTATCAACAAGAAAGCAGATGAACAGCTAAACACCATGGATCATCTAACTCTATTTCTGGAGGATTTTAATGTGCTTACACTGATGCTGAGTAAGCTCTACTTAAGGCATCATGACAAATGAATCTAATGACACAGTAAAAGAAGAGAAAACAGATGCTTTCGGAACAATTCCCAAACATACATCATCAATTTGCTGGTTTGAAATACACCCCCCTCTGACCTCATCTTCATTGTTCTCATCCTCCGGGCACATCCAAAAGTTCTCCATCTTTGAAAGTTACAGCAAAAAGTCTGTAGTTTAAAAAAACAACAACAACAACAACAACAACAAAAAAAAAACTGCACAGAGAAAAATAGATAGTGACTGTCACAGTGGCTAATCCGAGTAAGTCTGGTGTAGCCCTGACATGGATCAGGATACATTATGGCGTGGAATGAGAGAGCACTCGGCTCCTGTTACAACCCTACGCCAGACCTGTCATGAAACGCTATACAATAAGCAAATCTATTGTAACTCTCTGGATAACATGGTGGAGAGTTGATTAGACAGTCCAATTAGAGGTGGATGATGAGACAAAAAATATACATGTCAGATCATGTCTGGATATCGCAGTATCAATACAGTGGATATAAAAAGTCTACACACCCCTGTTAAATTGGCAGGTTTTTGTGATGAAAAAATGAAACCATCACGTCAGAATCTTTTCCAAAATACTTACAATAACCTAGCTGCATAAGTGTGCACATCCCTAAACTGGGGCGGCTGTGGCTCAGTCGGTAGAGGGGGTTGTCCACTAATCCACTAATCGTAGGGTTGGTGGTTCGAATCCCGGCCCGGGTGATCCCATGCCAAAGTGTCCTTGGGCAAGACACTGAACCCTAAGTTGCCCCCGATGGCAAGCTAGCACCTTGCATGCAGCTCTGCTACCATTGGTGTGTGAGTGTGTCTCATTTGTAAGTCGCTTTGGATAAAAGCGTCTGCTAAATGAATAAATGTAAATGTAATGTAAACTAATACTTTGTTGAAGCTCCTTTTGAGCTTTATTACACCACTCAGTCTTTTTGGGCAAGAGTCTATCAGTATGGCACATCTTGACTTGACAATATTATCCCATTCTTTCTTACAAAAACAGTCTAGATCCAACAAATTGTGAGGGCATCTCCAGTGCACAGACCGCTTCACCCCACAGATTTGTAGTTGTATTCAGGTCATTCAAAAACACTGATTCAGGTCATTCAAAAACACTTAACACTTTTGGTTAAGCCATTCCATTGTTGATTTGGATGTATGCTTTGGGTCATTGTCGTGCTGAAAGGTGAAATTCCTTGTAATCTTCAGACACCTGAAGGATTTGCACTAAAAATCGACTGGTATTTGTAGTTATTAACGATTCTACCTTGACAAAAGCCCCAATCTTGGCTGAAGAAAAGCATGCCCTAAAGCATGATGCTGCCACCACCATGCTGCACAGGGGGTATTGCGAACCTTTGGTGATGTGCTTTTGTTTTTGCACCAAACACAACTTTTGGAATTGGTCTCATCAGACCAAACACATTTTGACACAAGATTTGGGGTGATTTAGTTTTTTGTGAGAAAGAGCTTCCATCTAACCTTCCTAACACCATAGCCCAGACATGTGAAGAACACCAGAGATTGTTGTCACATGCAGAGAGTAATCAGTACTTGCCAGATATTCCTGCAGGTTCTTTAATGTTGCTGAAGATCTTTTGGCGGCCTCCCTGACAAGGTTGTGTCTTGTTCATTTATAAATTTTGGAGGGACGTCCTGTTCTTGGTGATGTCACTGTGTTGCTCCACAGTGTTGTTGATGATGACCTTCACAGTGTTCCACGGTACATTTAACGTTTTGGAAATTCTCTCATACCCCTCTCCTGATTGATATCTTTCAACAAGTGCGATACTATGCATGCTTTGTAAGCTCTTTGCGGACCATGGCTTACATTACATTACATTTATTCATTTAGCAGACGCTTTTATTCAAAGCGACTTACAAATGAGACACACTCACACACCAATGGTAGCAGAGCTGCATGCAAGGTGCTAGCTTGCCATTGGGGGCAACTTAGGGTTCAGTGTCTTGCCCAAGGACACTTCGGCATGGGATCACCCAGGCCGGGATTCGAACCACCAATCCTACGATTAGTGGATAACCCGCTCTACCGACTGAGCCACAGCTGCAGTTATTAGGGGTTAATCAGAATAATTTAATTGGTGACAGCTGTAGGATATGTACTAATACCATGAGATTGAATGTGATTGGTTCATCCTGCACACAGCCACATCCCCAGTTATAAAAGGGTGTACACACTTATGCAACAAGGATATTGTAACTTTATTCTTTCCTATTGTTAATAAGTACATTTAGGAGCTCTAAGTGCCTTGTGGTACCTACATCAGTAGTACGATTACCAGTGAAAGAGCTAGGTCATGTGTGAATTATTTCAAAGCCTGATTCTCCATCACACGAGGAGTTAAATGATGACCATAAACACAGCACTCCACTGTGAGCTCTACCACATTTGAATACTAAAATCATAAAACAGACTCCCATTGTATTATGCCTGCTCCATAAATTCAAACCATGGCATAAATAAGTGCTTTGCTCATTCAGAATCAGCGCTGATGTGAGCTTATTATAGAAGAAAGCCTTTTTTTCCCTCCTCCGGTGTTTGTTACGTGAGTTTCACTGAATTATTTATACACATTTTCCTTCTGTGTCGCTCACTAGCACTAAATAAATTATATTGTAGGAGACAAAAATAAGAGCTGTGATGAACTCACATGGGTTAATGACATCATATAAAAGAATAAATGAAGTCGTGATCTAAATTCAGTGGACAGCTTGGAGAAGCCTCATGAACAACTTGAAACATTTTTCAAGTACTATATGGAGTTCTGTCATAGTAACTATTCTTACATACAGCTTAAGAATCAGTTAATTAAGCTGACGTTAATGTATATAACTAAACCAATACATATTAAACCAAGCACCAAACGTACACTGTACATTAAACCAAGCACCAAACTGGTATACCGTATATTAAACCAAGCACCAAACAGGTATACAGTATATTAAACCAAGCACCAAACTGGTATACAGTACATTAAACCAAGCACCAAACTGGTATACAGTACATTAAACCAAGCACCAAACTGGTATGCAGTATATTAAACCGAGCACCAAACTGGTATACCGTATATTAAACCAAGCACCAAACAGGTATACAGTATATTAAACCAAGCACCAAACTGGTATACAGTACATTAAACCAAGCACCAAACTGGTATACCATATATTAAACCAAGCACCAAACAGGTATACAGTATATTAAACCAAGCACCAAACTGGTATACCGTACATTAAACCAAGCACCAAACTGGTATACAGTACATTAAACCAAGCACCAAACTGGTATACCGTATAT
>JAFFST010053832.1:61296-74437 GCA_022414735.1 Noturus placidus | reverse complement strand
TATATTAAACCAAGCACCAAACAGGTATACAGTATATTAAACCAAGCACCAAACTGGTATACCGTACATTAAACCAAGCACCAAACTGGTATACAGTACATTAAACCAAGCACCAAACTGGTATACCGTATATTAAACCAAGCACCAAACTGGTATACAGTACATTAAACCAAGCACCAAACTGGTATACCGTATATTAAACCAAGCACCAAACTGGTATACCGTACATTAAACCAAGCACCAAACTGGTATACCGTACATTAAACCAAGCACCAAACTGGTATGCAGTATATTAAACCGAGCACCAAACTGGTATACAGTATATTAAACCAAGCACCAAACTGGTATACAGTATATTAAACCAAGCACCAAACTGGTATACCGTATATTAAACCAAGCAGGGTTAGGGCAGATGGCAGATGTATGAAGTTGCTCCACATAACGGCTGATAACGGTGATGTTTTCTGTAACCACACTTATGGGCATATTCTTGTGTGTTTGTGCTTTGTAATGGTCAGTACATTTCCCAAGAACATGACAAGCTGCATTATTTCTTATTATTGTCATGAGAGAGAGGGAAAAAAAAGCAGCTGGTGTTGGAACAAATGTTTATAGCTTCTCTAATATAAGTGATATCAATAATTTGCTTATCCTGTGGGCATTAAACATCATTTTTTAATTACCGTATTTTCTGCACCATAAGGCGCACTGTGTTATAAGGCGCGTGCTAAAACATATGGTTGTTATGCCTCAGCCAGTAGATGGCAGCCCAGCATGAGCTAACTCTAGACACGTACGCCTCGGCCAGCAGATGGCACCCCAGCATGAACTAACTCTAGACACGTGACAAATTGTTTTGAATTCAGTTGGATTCGGTGATATATCCCAGCTGTGTCGTGTTTGGTTGGATTATGTTGGATATTTAAACCCCTCGGGGCTAAGAACACATTGCGTGTTATTGTTCTTTGTTTGAAGGTCTGTCTGAGTGCCGAATGAAGCCAGTGTGGTTAGCCTTAGCCGAAGCCAGTATGGTTAGCCTTAGCCGAAGCCAGTATAGTTAGCCTTAGCCGGGGATGCTAAGCGGTGCTTGTTTGTTTTTGTTCTTAAATAAAGACGGTTCTCCTGCACTTACTTATTGCCTCCAACTTCGTGACAACGGTCTACAAAAAAAAAAAAGTAACGGAAGCAAAACAGTGAGTTAAGTTAAACTTTATTCAACAAATGTTTGTTTTGCAGCAACTGGTAGTATACCTACAGGAGGCGTGGCGGAGGTAAGCGTACGTACTGTACATATTATGTAATGTTCTCTGATTGGTTTATCGCTGCCAGCGTGCGTAGTGTATTACGTCCCTGTGTCAGCGGGAAATGATCCGACAGTCAATCAAGCGGAGAGCTTACCAAAGTTGCACATTTTTACAGATTTTGGAACTCAGTCCACATATAAGGTGCATCGGATTATTAGGCGCACGGCAGATTTTTGAGAAAATTTTAGGCTTTTAGGTGCGCCTTATAGTGCGGAAAATACGGTAATAAAAAATTTAATAAATAACCAATCGCCATGTTATAAGAAAAATTAAAAGTTCTGGGTCACATCAGTCAGTTCGGTCATTGATTATTTTACTAATAACAGTATGCCCCATTGTGTGCTGGAACTGAGCTGTTCTTCTTGACCATTAGCCTGGACTTCCAAGTATTTTTGAATTTTGAATGACGAACACTTGAGGTGTGTTTTACAAAGAAGTCATTTAAGACTTTGAGGAACAAGAGATGTGGCTTGAATTAATGATAAGATCTTGCTGAACTAATGCTAGCCATGTGTTTTCCTCCAAGAGGACACACAAGTTGTGATAAAGCTGCTCTTAAATATCTGGAAAAGTGCAACAACAAAAAAAAAATCGCTGCAGATTATGGGAATTTAAACTTTAACTTTAAGTGCGTTCAATAAATGCAAAAAGTAGGAAGGAGTTCATTTGGAATCTTAAATCAGAATAAATTCAGTGGGACTCAGTCTAGTGAGCTGGATTACATCGTGAAACACACTGAATCTTTCCCTACTGGATCTATTGGTTGTCTGCAAAAATCCACACCGATTTATGTCCGTTGCGGGAGTGGCTACTGTCATTATACATTACGAGAGCGGCCTCTAGAGGTGAAATAAAAACTATCACTGACAACTTTTGTTGTGTTATTTGATGTGTTTTTGATTGATTTTGGATGTCTCTATTTTTATTTGTTGTTTGAAGTGTTTTCAAAGTACAGTACATTTTCATGGTACAGTCATTACTGTTCACTTTTGTAATAAAGTTCAGCAATATTTTACTTTGAGTGTTAGGTTTCCATTCAATATCTTTTTAAAGATTATCAGTTGATTAACAGTTATTAGCAGGTACAGTACTGCTCAACTTAGTTATCGGTATCATTAAAATCCAATCGGCCATCCTCTACTACAGACTACTTGAATGGTGTAATACTTTTTAAGTGTAGCGCATCAAAAAATATGCTTCATTTCTTATCAATATCAACACTTTCTGAATCGCTCAAAAAGCAATAATTGTGTGATGCTGAATAATCTACGCTACTCTATAGTACTGTTATACACACTAGAAGCTGCTGTTTGTTCAGTGCAACAAAGTGGCGGCTTTGTTCAGTACACAGAATGAGACATACTACTCTGAATACACAGCTGAAGAATATTGTGTGTGTGTGTGTGTGTGTGTGTGTTGGGGGAGAGATATCAATTGTTTGACTACGCAGGATGACATGTGATCCCTTTCAGCAAGAAACAGGCTGGGGAACAGTTAAATAACATCTGCATACTAGGTCAATAATTCTACTGTATATAGTAAAATAATATTTAGTTATTAAATTAATCATTTATATTTGAGCTCAAAAGGTGAGAGTAGTTGAGAATGAAGAAGAGGAGAAGAAACAAGAACATTTGTGACTACATGGAAATCTCTCTCTCTCTCTCTCTCTCTCTCTCTCTCTCTCTCTCTGTTGAGGTAAAAGCTTGCTCATTTGAATGCACCAGTCATATGCTCCCATCACTGAATACAGATAAGTCCTGCTGGCTGAGACTGGTAATGCCAGTGCAGTGTGTGCTTGAGCCTCCTTGTATTTTCTTCAGGCAGGAGATTTGTCCAGAGAGCAGCACTCACTGTGCAGAGACATGTTCGCACCACTGCACACCCAGCAGCAGGAACATGATAAATGGAAGACCAGGGAAAATACAACAAAAGACTCTAGAAAGTCCCTGGTCTACAGTACTGTATGGAAGTACTGTAACTCTGATTGTGACATATTCAAAATCCAATAAATCCACTAGCTTGAAAGACAAGTGGACCAATCACAGTGACAACACTCATCTGCATTATTATTGTGGTGTGCAGTGATGCAAAATGCACGTGCTTCAATTAACAATGTTTCTTTCCTGGTTTGGTTAAAAAAAATTTTTTTTAAATGATTTAACATATTTAACAACATTTACAAACATGCAATACACTCACGAAGGTTCTACATCATACAGCATTAAAAAATTATTAGTTGAGCTATGGCTACCCATAAACCCCCTCCCTGTGTCATGACAAATACACTTCATTGAAGAAACCAAGAAAAGCACCTTGATCATAATCATGTTGTTTACTCACATCTCCCCCTAGTGGTGGCTGCAGGTCTGACTCCATGCTGGGGCTCAAGTCTTGCCTCATCACCCAGATGGGCTCTTTGGGCTCATCTGGTGTGTAGGGTGAACGCACCGTCCTGCTCTTCACCTCTTCAATGGCCTCCTTGATGTCCTTGATGGCCAGGGAGATGGCGTCCCTCTTCTGCCTACTGCTCCTGACCTGAGCTGACTCCTCAGAGGGGCTGCTCAAGGAGGATCTGCCATCCTCTCCTTTCCCTCCCTCGTTCACTAGCTCCTGAAGCTTCCCCTCTTCTGCCTGGTCTTCCTCTTTGTGTCGGACTGTTCCCTGTTCTGCTGCAGGGTGCTCCAGGCTCTGTGAACCCAAACTCTCCTTCACTTCGTCCATCATATGCTCAACATCCTCATCTTGCTCACAGCTGTCAGTGCGTGGATAGGGCGCAAATTCAGCTTCCTTCTCAGGACTGTCGGATTCACCGTCCGAGCGCTCGTCGTAGTGGTGGAGTCTGGAGCCCACAGACTCCTGCTGCCCATACGAATCATGCTCCAGGAGCCGGAGTCCAGCACAATGCTGCTGAGGCATGTCTCCTTCAGGCATGGCTTCTGGGATCTCCTCGTATACATGCTCCTGGACACCATAGTCAGCATAGGGCTCGGAATAGGGCTGATCTTCAGGCCGAGACTGGGTGTAAACATAGTTGGAGTAACCGGGGTTGAGTGCCTCGGCATCGTGTCTGGTTGGTCGCTCCATGTTTTGCAGGGGCTCGTGGGGAAGTGGAGGGGGTTGGGGAGGGTATTGGGGCTGCTGCTCAGATTCCGCACTTTCTGCATATTCCTCCGCCTCAGGTCGTAGTGCCAAACCGTACATACCCTCATCCTCAGGTTCAGCCTCCAGCGCCATGACAGCGTCACCCTCGGCCTGGTCTGTGTGGTTATGGAACCCGCTCTCCGTACTTGCAGAGCGTGCCAGGGCACTGTGGTCGTCCTCTTCTTCTTCCAGTCGCTGTTGCTCAGCTCTTTCTGCCTCTCTCTGTTGTCTTTCCCTCTCCCTCTGCCTTTGCCGTTGTTGTTGAGCTCTCAGCCGTGCCTCTGTGTCCCCTTGCCTGCGGTAGCGGCTCACTGCTGGCCGTGGAATCGGCCGCTGAGCTTGCTGCTGTTCCACGTCACCTTCTTCAGGCATCCTGCGGGAGGTGCGCGGTCGCCCGGTCCCTTCAGAGCCCTCATGACGGCGCTGCCTCTGCGATCCAGACTGGGAATGGTTGTTTTCACTGCCATTACCACTGTGGTGATGACGAGAGCGGCCCGAGTTTTCGTGTCGTCTGCGCTGGGAGGACGGGTGCTCTCGGCGGCCCAGGTCAGTTTCGGTTGCCTCAACAGGCTCATAGTCCAGCGGCGCCTCCTGATGGCTCATGGCTAGTATAAATGATGATCTACACTTACTGCATCATCTCCCCCCAGGCCAGGTGAAGCACAGACCAGAACAGGGCCTGCAAGCACAGCAAGAGAGAACCAGGAGTCAGCCACTAAACTCTAACACCTGCCATACAAAAGAACCCCAAATGTAGTTAAATCAGCCAGGAAATGTTTGGTGTTTCAAGTAAATACTCATTCACTGATGTGACCTAGGCGTGTTGATGTGGTTTAGGACACTGTATGAAATACTGTAATCTATAAATATTAATTTGACCATACCGTTTGTTTACATTTTGCGTACTGTATAGCTGAACACTGAAATTATGCACAGATGAAAAAAAACCATGGACAAACAAATGTATTTTTACTTTGGCAGACTGTGAAATCCACCCACACATGATGACAAAGCTCGATAGTTAGTCATGCAGCTTTTACTAGCGTCACTTTATAACACGTCCCCTAGGACCCACCTCACAAAGTTTGAATGCGAAATCATACCAGAAAGCTTGGATCTACGTCGATTATATTTTCTACTTTGAACAAAACCAAACATTAAAAGTTGTGTACGTTTTCTTTTACTTAACACTTCATTTATATACCCATCGTAAATTATAACGTGTGAAAATGATCCGAATTACAAAGCGACACAAACACAAATGCAATAAATGTATTGCTTTCCATTAAGGGATTTCACACAGTTAGCTTAATAATCCATAATCTGTCAGGCACTAATCTTTATCACATTTAAAAGAAAACGTTTTATTTAAGCACCGATCATTAAAATATTAAAAAGAGCTGAATTGACGGGAGACAGCACAGCCACATGGATTAACAAAATCACATTTAATATATTATTATGATGTCTGTCCCAATAAGAGAGACTTTCCACCATTTCAGGCGAAAATAAGCTCTGACTCCAGTGACTACTTCAATTAATGTAGATGATGTATCTTCATTCAGCACAGGCCTTCATAATATTGCACACTGTCTCTCTATATTTAGATCATTATGCTTTATAAGGATACATTAGTACTTCTTCCAGCAGCCACATACAGAGCAAACAAATGCATGAGTCATGTTTGCTAAATGTATTCTTCCCGTCACAAATATAGCGCTCGAATCAGTGATGTGTCATAAGAACTACGTCAAAGACAACAATCACAAGTGACTGTATAAATGAGGGACTCATAAAGCACAATTTTTTAACACAAATTGATGGCAGTGCTTTATAAAGCGGCTTATCCTGTTTCTGTGTGTATATTAGATATATTGGGGGTAACTTCTACTTTTATTAATCATATGAGTGAGAGAGAGAGAGAGAGAGAGAGAGAGAGAGGAAAAAATAGAAGAATCCACCTGGCTCACACATACACATTTGCACTGAGCTCTGGTTGCCACGGTGATATGTTCCCCCATTGGGCCGCTACTGACGAGTATATTCACACTGCAGAGATACATGGCACTGTGAAAAACTTCACACTCCTTCCTTCTCATAGCAAAGACCTTCCTTTTTCCTCCCACGAGAAGTCCTCTTTGTTCCAATATAACACCAAAGAGAGACAACAGCGTGTGTGTGTGTGTGTGTGCACATGTGTGTGGGTGTGCGTGTGGGTGCGAGTGTGTGGGTGTGCGCATGTGTGTGTGACAGAGTCATCAGCTCGATAAGGCTAACCAAATGTTTTCCAAAAGGGATGATCATCTGATTCGGATTATCCTCGATCTCAGGTGTTCACCAAACAGATCTTTCGTGTGGAGTCAGAACGCGGCTACACAACATGCGCTCCCGTTCAGCTTGCACCTGCTCTTTGCACCTTGTGGTCCTGGAACTGAATAACGGAAAATCTACATAATGAGCAGAGACGCAAATGTAGAAAAGGAAGCGTACTGTATTTGGTCATTTGAAGCATGAAGCACTATTGATTCATTCACTGATTCATTCACTTCCACCAACCATAAACAGAGATTCCTCATGCCTTCAAGACTAACCCAATGCCCCACATCCTACGCATGAAAGGAATTCTCATGTCTTCCAACCTAATCTCTAGCTAGCACATGTATGATTTTCACTGACACGGACTTGATCACATGTCCCCGCACTGATTACAAAAGAAAGACAGAAAAGCAGTTTACTCCACATGTTTGTTGCACACTTCCATGACTTTCTTCAGTGAAATGTAAATCTAATTGTGTAAAACGCATCCGTTCAGACTTTCAGCTTTTAACACCAAAGACGTGGGACAGATAAGACATCTATTTTGAATTTGACGCAGGGAGAATAAAAGCGTAATTCTCTGTCAATTCATCATAAAGTTGTTTTTATTTTTTTGTCATCAGGTCTCTAATCAGACCAGAGACCCATCCAGCCATCTATTCTCCATACCCCTTTTCCTACACAAGGAGCTTATCCCAGGGAACTCGGGGTACAAGGCGGAAGATACCATGGACGAGGTGCAGACCCATCGCAGGGCTCAATCACACACACATTCACACACTGTGGACAATTTGGAAATGCTACAATGCACGTCTTCAGGACTGGGGGAGGAAACTGGAGTACCCAGAGGAAACCCCTGAAGCATTGGGAGAACATGCAAACTCTGCTCACACAGGGTGGAGGCAGGGTTTCGTACCCCCAACCTTGGAGGATGTGAAGCAAACGTTTTCTAAACTAAAATCTCTAGCTCTAGCTAGTCTCTGATCTGATGAGCTGCCTTCAGCGAAACAATTTACATAAATGCACATGATTGGATAAGCAGCAATAACAGATTTGCTACAGAAGCCGCGATAGTTCTTGTCTAGGAAACGCAAAAGTACAGGCAGTTTATTCCGCGAATGTTTATCGGCTCTGCTGCGATACTTTTCATGTACTCCGTTCAGCCTCTGAAATACTTTGCTGTTCTGCCAGTTAATGACCCCTGCTGTACTGGTACATGTTGTCATAGCTGAACAAAACTCCTTATGACTTATGAGTGGTGCAACAATTAAAGCATCTCCAATAATTGTCTCAACATTCCACTGCCATTAAATGAAAAGTAAAATGGGGCCCTGACTGGATCTCTGGCTGGGAAAGATGGCGTTCCTCTTTCCCGTTTCAATTCGAGCATACTATCCAAATGTGTATAAGTAAGAGAGCAGATAGTGTTTCATTAATGTTTGTTTGGGTGCACTGTGACAGTTGAACATTAGTCAGAAATACATTTACATTTATTCATTTAGCAGACGCTTTTATCCAAAGCGACTTACTAATGAGAGCACACTCACACACCAATGGGAGCAGAGCTGCATGCAAGGTGCTAGCTTGCCATCGGGGGCAACTTAGGGTTCAGTGTCTTGCCCAAGGACACTTCGGCATGGGATCACCCGGGCCGGGATTCGAACCGCCAACCCCCCGATTAGTGGATTAGTGGACAACCCGCTCTACCGACTGAGCCACAGCCGCCATTAGAAAACCTGCACTTCAAGGAGGAAAGACGTTTGATCTGATGGACTGAGAGCGTTCTCCTGCCTTGTGCCCAGTGCTCTCAAAACGGGATTCGGATCCACCAGGAAAAACACGTATTTGAAATGTTCATTGACAACAACTGTCTTTAGATGGGTTAGCGAGGATTGCATTAACATGCTTTCTGTGTGTTTTTTTTCTATCCATCCATCCATTTTCCATACCGCTTATCCTACACAGCGTCGCAGGGGAACCTGGAGCCTATCCCAGGGAACTCAGGGCACTAGGCGGAGGACACCCTGAACAGGGTTCCATAATCGCTTACACACATTCACACACACTACAGACAATCTGGAAATGCCAATAAGCGTATGACACATGTCTTTGGACTAGCGGAGGAAAAAGGAGTACCAGGGAGAACATACAAACATCACACACAGAGGGCAGCGTCAGGATTTAAACCCACGACCCAGAGGTGCTAGGCAGACATGCTAACCACCAAGCCAAAGATTAAAAAAGAAAGAAAAACAAAAAAAAAAATTATGCAAGAGTTTTCATAAAAACCTGCAAAAAGTATGCAAATGCTGCAGAATGACAGAGAGTGGGGGTGTCTCTAATGCTCTCGAAGGTGACGATGAAGCCATAAACACTTACCTTGGCATGAATACAGATGAAGGTCAATAATAAAGGCAGAGCGAACAGGGAAAAGCTGACAAGCAAAAAACACATTCTGCTGAAACCCTGAAGGACCTTGTTGAGCTCTCATCCCACCATCCCTCCCTTCCTCTCTCTCCGTCTCTCTGTACCAGTCGGCCTTCCCTGTGAGTGCGAAGCAGGTTGGCATGTTAGATCAGTGTGTGTGTGTGTGTGTGTGTGTGTGCGTGTGTGTATGTGTGTCCTTCCCCACCCTTCACTCACGCTGTTTCTTCATGAGCCCTCACACAAACAGTCATCTGTCAAGGACAAAGCAGCACACCAAGCACTCTACTCTACACAAAGTAAACGAAGGATGGAGGACAACATGACATAATTTGACTTATTGCAGTGGCATCTGCTTTTCCGCAAACATACTGTGCATGAATCAGTGTTTGTGTGTATGTCTGTATCAGACATGAGACAGCGGAATGATGAAATATATCCTGCTGCAATACAGGATGCAACACAAAATGTTGAGTGGTGACACTTAAGAAAACACGCTCCTAGCTAACAATAGTGGAGACAAGAGCTTTGTGGATTTCAGTCTCCCAGCACCACCTTCTGGAAGGGTGTACTTATTAATGGTAACTTGACACATTTCCTTCCAGCTGCTGACGTGACCCACAACTGAATTTCCTGCATCATTAAAGATATACTCCAGCATTTTTCAAATCTATTCTCTACTTACTACATGTATGACAAAACCTTTGACCCAGTGACGCTTAGTCATAAATATTTGATCGGAGGGTTACAATCTAATATTTAAATCTAATAGTTCAACAATGAAACGATCAGCATTGAGCAACGTCTTATATTCTTATATCACAAAGTCTCAATGATGTCATAATAAGAATGACGTGCGTGGCTTAGTGGTTATCACGTTTGCCTTGCACCTCCGGGGTAGGGGCTTCGATCCCCACCTCTGCCCTGTGTGCGTGGAGTCTGCATGTTCTCCCCGTGCTTCGGGGGTTTGTTCTGGGTACTCCGGTTTCCTCACCCAGTCAAAGACATGCCGTGTAAGCTGATTGGCATTTCCAAATTATCCGTAGTGCGTGAAGTTGTGTGCGATTGTGTTGGCACCCCCTACAATGCGCAGAAGAAGTTAACACTGGTGATGATAGAAAGGTGTCGGAACACTTGCTGTGTATGGAGCTGTGTAGCTGCAGACGGGTCAGAGTGCCACTGTTGACCCCTCTTTTCTATTGGTGCGTACATTTACATTTACATTTACACATTTATCAGACGCTTTTATCCAAAGCGACTTACAAATGAGAGCAGACTCACACACCAATGGTAGCAGAGCTGCATGCAAGGTGCTAGCTTGCCATCGGGGGCAACTTAGGGTTCAGTGTCTTGCCCAAGGACACTTCAGCATGGGATCACCCGGGCCGGGATTCGAACCACCAACCCTACGATTAGTGGACAACCCGCTCTACCGACTGAGCCACAGCCGCGTAATTGTAGATCTTTCTAGAAATAACTGCTTGAAATGATCCACCAACAGAATTCAAACGCTTTTAAGTTTGAAATGTATACAAACGGATCAAGAAATAGGTTTAATACCGATATGTTAGGTTCATAGCCTAATAATAAATACCTTGTTCAACAGATTCCAGATATTTTGACTTGGAAAACATCATTTTGCTAGCATGGATGTGTGTCTCCTCTGAATAGGCATTAATGTTTAGGTGAATGGTGAAGAGCTTATTTCAAGAAGAGGGCTTAATTTACTTGCATCTTTATGCGATTCAGTGTATGAGGGTTATTTACATAAAATGTTTTGCAGAATTTCCATAAAGAATCCAGTTCCAAAAATAAACAACTGCGGGATTCTTTTTCCGCAATCCGATCCGACGACATCGCCACAGGGACGGAAAAACCACACTTCACAGATCAAAATAATAATTGTGAATAAATGTGAACAGGCGTTCATCTCTACACACACACACACAACCACACAGCTCCATCATCTCTGACAGCGTGGAGAAACTGATAGCTCGTTACTCTAACAGGATTATCACTGGTGGCTTTAAACCAATAACAGCAGCTCATCTTCTAGTCGGCATGAAATAGCTTCTTAGCTGTGATTGTATTACGTATGCTTATGTACAGTATATGGAATCAAGGAAGTCAGAGTGACATCACGGTGAACAGTTTGACTAATTTACCACACCAAAACCAAATCTGACGGTATCTTAATAAGCTAGCTAAACAGATGTAGGAGAACAGTGAGCACTGCACCGGTGTTTATAATATACTGTACTGTCTAGACTAGGGGTCTCCAATCTTATCCGGAAAGGGCCGGTGTGGGTGCGGGTTTTCATTCCAACCAAGCAGAAGCCACACCTGAATCTACTGAAAGCCAAGATCAACTGATTAAACAGGTGGATTCAGGTGTGGCTCCTGTTTGGTTGGAATGAAAACCCGCACCCACACCGGCCCTTTCCGGATAAGATTGGAGACCCCTGGTCTAGACCTATTCATGTACCGAAATGGAGTAGCCCTGAAGGCCCAGCATACTTTTAACAGTTTGGTTAAGATTTCCATACACAAACTAAACTAGGAGAGTAAATGATGCGCTGAATTGGATTAAAGTGTTCAAAGAGGAAAATCACTGGAGGTTGTAGAACTGCAGTTGAAATGCCCTTCCTAAGGTTATGCTCACATTATAGGCGTAACGTGGAACAAATCAGATTTTTTTTTTTTAATTGGCTGATCTGAGTATTTCAAAAACGGATATTTTTCCAAAGACCGATCTTTGTGGGGCGGTGGTGGATTAATGGTTAAGGATCTGGGTTACAGATCAGAACGTAGCGGGCTCAACCCCCAGTACCGCCAAGCTGCCATTCTTGGGCCCTTGAGCAAGGCCCTTAACCTGCTTTGTTCTAGGAGTACTGCATCATGGCTGACTTCGTGTTCTGACCCCAGCGACCTAACAAGCCAAGAAAAGAGGTTCACCTAGCTGTAATATACCATATATGTGACAAATAAAGGATTCTTCTAATCTTCAAGTATCCAGTTTGGAGGAGCCTGTGATCAGCGTAGTTCCTGTTCATGTTCTCGGCCGACAGAATTGGAAACCGATGCGGTCTTCTGCTGTTCTAGCTCATCTGCCTCAACTTTCAACATATTGTGCAATTTCAGATGATTTTCTGCTCACCAAGATTGTAAAAATGAGTTATTTTATTTACCGTAGCCTTCCTGTCAGCTTGAACCAGTCTAGCTGGTATTCTCTTTTATGGTACCTGCTCGTTTCCACAAAAAGAACTGCGGCTCAGTGGATGCTGTCTGATTTTCGCACCATTCTGCACTCCAGAGATGGTCGTGTGTGAAAATCCCAGGAGATTAGCAGTTCCTGAAATACTCAAACCAGCCAATCATGCCACGGTCAAAGTCAAATTATTTCCCCATTCTGATGTTTGATGTGAACATTAACTGAAGCTCTCGACCTGTATCTGCATGATTTTATGCACTGCGGCAACATGATAGGCTGAGTGGATAGTTGCGCAAATTATCCAATTCTAAAGCGGTGAGTGTACATGTCTCAACGTATACGAACATGTGCACCATCAGGATGCTAAAGCCTAAATGAAGATGTACTAGTTAACTAGTAAATCTGCAGCACTACTTTCTTCAAGTCTGATTGCTCCCTCACTGTTCACACTGCCATCTGAACAAAGTTGTATGATAATGTGTACTTAGCATGCCAGACTGCAGTACAGAATGCCCCATTGTCTGGTTGACCTATGTTATTGTTGCCTCACTGACAACCGACATGACAAATGGCCTGAGATTTAAATGTCACATGCATACTAACATATGGACTAAATATAGATAATCCTGAAATTTGTCCCCAGTCTGAAGTTGTCTCAGATCATTATCTTATATCGTCCAAAATTCATATTGATCATTATATTTCCAACTCACCTCACTACCGTGTAAAACGTACTTTCACA
>JAFFST010053832.1:15095-25400 GCA_022414735.1 Noturus placidus | reverse complement strand
TGCATGCAGCTCTGCTACCATTGGTGTGTGAGTGTGCTCTCATTTGTAAGTCGCTTTGGATAAAAGCGTCCGCTAAATGAATAAATGTAAATGAAATGTAGAAAGACACATGACGGAGCATTTGTTCGTCAGTAGAAGATAGCCAAGTAGGGATCCAGAGTCACCTTTCTTTGGTAGAATGTGAGTTTGAATCCGAATGATTCAAGAAGGCATAATTGGCCGTGCTTTCCTCTCTCCTTTTAATTAGAATGACAACAGCTTGTGTGTACAGAGGAGGGAAGTTGGAGGTTTCCTCCGAGTGTATTCTGCTGTCCTGTGGCACAACATGAGCAGACTGTGTTTCGTAGGAAGACATCTGAGCACCTCCACCCTCCCGGTTTGTTAGCCATCATGTGATAAGGAAGAAATTGGTAGTGTGGGGGAATTGGCAATGATTGGAATAACCAATTAGGAAACTTTCTACAAGCATTACATTCTTCCTGCTGCTGTAGTTTTTATTACACTCTTGGAATAGAGGCTTCTTCCTTGCATGATGAAGCCAGGTCAGTGTAGTACCGGTAATCTCTTCATGGTGGATGTACATACTTTGGTCTTGATGAGTTGCTTGGATTTTTCAGAAAGGCACTTTCTCAAATCTAAGAACGCATAGAACGGACTTGTGTCCACGTGAAGACGGGTCTCGCCAGGCAACCTTGGAAGAATAAACTCTGTAGAATGCATTTTTGCATGAATTGAGATGTTCTGCGGTCTTCCTGTTGCGCGATGGAGCACATTTCTCGTAGTGGGACAGGGTCCTCGTCTCTTCAGTGCTCCGTAAGTAATAGGTTTCAGCTGGTTAATAGATTTACTGTTAAATGGCTGATTAACCAAAAGTTAATTAATGTTTTAACACAGTAAGCTCTCGGTTTGCGACCTCACGTTAACTGAAAGCTAACCAAGCTAACGAGTTTGCCGTTACTTCACGAAGGAAGCAAGCGGTTTAATTAAAATACTTCTGAGGGATAAATTCGACTTTAACAACCTCATCTGTATCTCAATTTAAATCATATGTCAAAATGCTTACTTTTTAGATGCAGATTTATTTAGATTCTTGTCATTAAAAGGACGTTAAAACTACAGGTACGGACCTCAAGCGGGTTCGGTGCGGTCAGGTCTGCATCCTCGATATCAAGAGCATATCCAGGTAATTTCATGCGTACAAAGTACTTGCGTTCTTATACTTGTGATTATTGGAATCGAACTTCGGCGGTGGACGATGACGTAGAACAAGTACACAACAATGCAAGACCGCATAAGAACACATATTGAGAAATGGCTAGTCTCAACTGGCCAATCAGAAGCTTCTAAAAGGTCATTACATCAATTTCTGGGATATTCCAGGTTGTTTAAGGAGATTGTGAACGTACACAGCGGGCAGCTGTAGCTCAGTCGGTAGAGCGGGTTGTCCACTAATCCACTAATCGTGTGGTTGGTGGTTCGAATCCCGGCCCGGGTGATCCCATGCCGAAGTGTCCTTGGGCAAGACACTGAACCCTAAGTTGCCCCCGATGGCAAGCTAGCACCTTGCATGCAGCTCTGCTACCATTGGTGTGTGAGAGTCTCATTTGTAAGTCGCTTTGGATAAAAGCGTCTGCTAAATGAATAAATAATATTTCTGACCCACTGTGAATTAAAGCTCTAATCGATTGTTTTACAATGTGAACACAGTAGTTCCTCTAATTAACTTACCAAAAAAAAAAAAAACAAGTATGAAATGTTTGGATATCTTTAGCCTAGGTGTATGTAAACTTTTGGCCTCTACTGTACATGACAAACAGCTAATTTAATCCTATTACACATATCTTGACGTAGAGCGAATAAGACAATAAGTTTGATTTATAACTTTTTTGTAAATACCGGAGAGCTGGAGGATTACGGCTGCCGTTACTGAACGTCGAAGTTATTACAGTACAAATCTTCAAATGATGGTGTGAAAAAGAATGCGATTACGTTTCTCCAGAAATTGTTTTTATTTCATGTGGTAGTCAACTGACAAAAACAATTACTGTGGATACAAGTCTTTTTAAATATACAAATAAATATATAACACACAGACAAAATGCTAAATTGGTTAGCAACCTACAGTACCTTATGTAAACTTACCTAGAAATATGTGAGAAAGCACTTTAAAAAAAAAAAAAAAAAAAAAAAAAAAAAAAGTACATTTCCTCATCCCAAACCTTGATGAAAACTGGGAGACTGAATCTGCATAGATGCACCAGTGCCATTCAGGTCATGTCGTATAAGTTATGGCAAAAACAGGCAGTTAAATACACAGACATGATATGAGAAAGAAAAGTCATATGAACATCAATTTAGATAATACAACGGTACTGAATACACTTCAGGCTAGATTTATGGTCAAAGCCCTAAAAAGATAAGACTTACGAAAGAAGCGATTCTCAGAAACACTAGCTTTTCTCCTGGTAACATAAGACTGCATGATGGCTCTGGTTCAGCAGGTAGTTGGTTTAGTCGCAGAACCTGTACAGCAGTAGCACAGAATGCAAACGTGTATGGAAGGAAAAGCGAGGTGGAAGATTGCTCTCCTTTTTTGGGCCCTTTTGGACCATGGAAGCAGGAAAAACATCACAAAGGCGTGTTTGTTTCCAATAATCTCCAAACAAGTAACAGAAATGGCAGCTTACTTTACAAGAAATATGACAGCTGCTACATGTAACAGACATGTATGAAAAATCAGTCCAGGTAAGTACATCTTACCACAGTGTAACGGGGTCAGTATTTAGAAGTAGCATATAGTGTAACCAAGGACTGATTATATGCACTGACCACTTTATTTGGAACATTAATATAGACAAATACACTTGGTCATTAATGCAATTATCCAATCCAATGTGGCAGCAGCACAAGAAGTTAAATCACACAGATACAAGTCAAGAGCTTGAGTTAATGTTCACACCAAACATCAGAATGGAGATGATATGTGACCTCAGCGAGGAAGTTGTTTGTGCCGGATGGGATGGTTCGAGTGTTTCAGAAACTGTTGATCTCCTGGGATTTTCATGCAGGAAAGTCTCCGAATTTACACAGAATGGTGCAAGAAACATCCTGCGAGTGGCAGCTCTGTGGGCGGAAACGTCTTGCTGATGAGAGAGGATAGAGGTGAACGGATAGACTGGTTCGAGCTGACAGGAAGACTACCATAACTCAAATAAAAGCATCACTCTTTACAAGCACTGAGAGCTGAAACACATCCCAGAACAAGCATCACATCGAATCTTGAGGCAGAGAAGTTACAGACCACATCGGGCACCCCTCCCGTCAGCCAGGAACAGGAACCTGAAGCTACAGTGAGCACGGGCTTAACAGAACGGGACGACTGAGGACTGGAAAAAGACCAGACGATGGTTGCTGCTTACTGGATAATATTTTTTCGCACCATTCTATTTAAACTTTGCAGACTGTTGTGTGTGAAAATCTCAGTAGATCATCAGTTTCTGAAATACTCCAACAACAACCATGCCACGGTCAAAGTCACAGAGATCAAACTTTTTCTCCCTGCTTCTGAAGATGGATGTAAATATTAAACAAAGCTTTTAATCTGTATCTGCATGAGTTTATGCATTGTGCTACTACCCCATGATTAGCTGATTAGATCGGGACCTAATACAGTGGTCAGTGAGGGCATTAAAAGCATCCTTTACCGACTAGAAAATAATCTTCAAATGACTAAAATCCATCTTTACTGTCCTGACAAGAACATTGTCTAGGGTCAGAGAACAAAACCAGGAATTATAGGATGAACTCGGTTATAATGACAGTCTACCTGTCAATACATTTGGTTATAGAGTGAAGGAAGAATCGGCTTTGTTGCCAAGCTACTGCACCCCAGAGCAACGTGGTGCAAGAAAAACACTCCAGGCTGGGCCAAAAAAAAATACAAAAAACCCAAACAAACCCCTAAACACAAACATAAATAGCCCTAGATAAAGTTATTTGATCACTATACAAATGTGGAAATGTAACACTTCATTTTGTATTGTCACTGTGCAACTGCGCAAAGATCACGTCCTAAGACAAACTGTACATTTCACTGTACACAAAATTGAAAAACATCGTCTAGTTTTTAGCTAAATTACAACATCAGTTTGGATTTTCCAGAGAATCGTTCTTAATCAGACGCTTATTGTATCTAAGGAACAAACCTAAAGGTGTTCTAGACATATGTTTAAGAACGTCACTGTCTTTTATTGTCAGTATTAATCTATTCTCTTACAAGTAAATAGTTTTGATTATGTGTAAAAAGATTTGAAAATTATAGAAGCGTATGCTTTCCTACAAACATAACCTAGTGCCATAAATTACTTCTGCTTCACACGATTGATCTATCTATCTAAGGGTTATTAGAGGCCAGTCATTTCTTATGCACAGCTAGATCGACCATGACTGTCTAAAAGCCGGGTTTACATTGTGCGATTTCAGTGGATTGTGAAGATTATACCAAGACACGGCGTATGAACTGATCCCGTTAACATCTAGGTCGAATTCTATGACCGACTGTGATCGCGTGTTCTTCGTGTCCGTCTATTCGATGAAGACGCTCTATAAATACCTAAAAAGTTGTACTTACGCCATCAATCCTGGCTTGCACAAACATACATTCTTCCACGTAAGAATTATTGAGGTAATAAAGACAAGTTTTTGTGTGTCCATAATGCTACTACTGTATTTGTAACTGTCCAAATAATCCTACGCTACCCTCCTATTGGTGGATTTGACATGAGCATTGTAGCAGCAGTCACACTCTGAGATTTGATATATTTACACGGCCAGAAACAGCGGAACTGAACCCCCAGCCCTGCGAGAACACGACCGCAGATCTCAACTCACAACCAAAGAATTCTTCTACGATGTGCGATTTTTGTCTGCGAAAGGAAAACGGGGCCAAAACAATCGCACGGTGTAAACCCGGCTGAAGTGTTTCGTTTGAATAAACTGTGATAGGAGTGATTCTATCATGAAATTGATCTCAATTATTTGCATAAATACAGTTGAAAAGTAGTGTTAAAAGAGAAGCAGCATCTGTCAACCCAGGCCTGTTAAAGCCTTCTTTTGTGGCTGAAGAAAATTAGCACCATTCGACAAGTATTAGACTTGTAACTTGTACTGATTCTGAAACACGACACCGTCCTCACGGGCCGACGGATCAAGAAATGCTCGCAACTCTATTGCAAATTCCCCTTCATAACGAAAACTCTGGAATAAAATCGCAGCGTTTGTGCTTTAACGCTGAGACTCTTCCGAAGGCATGATGCCTGATGGTTCAGTCTAGAACACGGGTGTCCAATCTTATCCGGAAAGGGCCGGTGTGGGTGCAGATTTTCATTCCATCCAAGCAAGAGCCACACCTGATTCCACTGGTTTAATCAGTTGTTCTTGGCTTTCATTTACATTTACTTTTATTCATTTAGCGGACGCTTTTATACAAAGCGACTTACAAATGAGACACACTCACACACCAATGGTAGCAGAGCTGCCATGCAAGGTGCTAGCTTGCCATCGGGGGCAACGTAGGGTTCAGTGTCTTGCCCAAGGACACTTCGGCATGGGATCACCCGGGCCGGGATTAGAACCACCAACCCTACGATTAGTGTATTAGTGGACAACCCGCTCTACCCACTGAGCCACA
Organism: Noturus placidus; assembly: GCA_022414735.1. Lineage (NCBI taxonomy): Eukaryota > Metazoa > Chordata > Actinopteri > Siluriformes > Ictaluridae > Noturus > Noturus placidus. Next base: position 19,711 of record JAFFST010053832.1, on the reverse strand, counting down.
GCCGCCCTTTCAATAGACTCAGGTGTGACTTCTGCTCGGGTGGAGTGAAAAGCGGCATCCACACCGGCCCTTTCCGGATAAGATTGGACACGCCTGGTCTAGATGATCATTTAATAGTGTGATCAACGTGCTTCTGGAGTTCATTGAGATGCCTGAGCCACTGCTATGCCATTACATAAAAACTGAAACAAACCTAGAAATTGCACAAGCACGACCCATTTCTGTTGTGTATTATTAGCGGCGTGTTAAAAGTATTAATAAATTCTGATCCCAAATGGCTCAGCCTACTGTGTTTTGAACGTTTCTGAGAAACTGATTGTGCTTACATCATTAGCTGGAGCAAAGTGCTTGGAAATGTGTTTAAACCTGTACAAAAGTTTAAAGAGCAAATAAACAGGCAGACAGGTAAGCAAATCCTGTCCGCTCTTAATGAATCAGAAGGAAGTGGGATAGGATCAGTTCGAGCTCCAATGGGTGCACTTGAGTCTCCCATGAGACAGGAAGTGTACAACTGAAGGCAGCATCATGAAGACGGCTTGCACTCGTTTAAATTGTGCAACAAACAAACAAACCTAAGAAAACCTTAGGAAATAAACAATATAAAAAAGGTTCAAATAACTGAGAAAAATCATTAAAAAAAAAAAAAAAAAAAACAGACCTGAGATATCAAGTACCTGAACAAAAGCAGATACTGCAGACCAGCATTACTCTGCCATGGCTCATCACTTGGTTTTCATCATGAAGGGGAATTCATTTGCAGAGCTTCTCTGACAGTCTGGCCTTCTTCAGTCGTGCATGGATGGTGCCCAAACTAAGTTGATCTTTCATCTTGAGCTACTGACCTATGACAGAGTCCAGCCACTTCCTGTATGCGTCTGCAAAACGGCCCTGATCAGGATTCCTGCAGCTGCTCAGGATATGCGAGATGAACCTGTGTTCAGAAAGGAGAGTGGGACAGGGTGGCCCTCGCTTCAACCGTTTGCTGTCCTGTGTGTAGCCGCCGTGCTTACTGCCCTCTAATGTACAGTCAATGTCCATGGCCTGGGAGCTCCTGCCTTCGTCACTGGGGTCTGAAGAGTCATTGAGGAGAATGTGGGCGTGGCCTGGAGATAGAGGACCCTGTTCTTGACTGTGATTCCGCCAGTGGTGCCACAGATAGAATACGTGCCTTCTGTCCAAGGGAAGAAATAAACACTTCAGGCTGAGATAGACAAATACATCATTCCATTAGACAGGCTACTTGGAATTTAAATGCAAAGGCTTATGGGATTAAATAAAGGCTGCATTTACACTGCAGGTCTTGATGCCCAATTCTGACTTGTTGACTATCAGATTTTTTTTTCTGAAGACCCGCTTACATCTTTTAAAATAGTGACCCATATCGGATATCTGCATTTATACTATACACTTTGTGAATCAACCCGAGGTAGACATCACCAGAAAAGCTTAGGCTGAGAAGGAAGTAAAACAATTTGCACAATTTACAATGTACGCAGACGAAAAATAATACGAGTTTTTGCGTTCCGCATCATATTTAAAGGTAAGCAAAACATCGGCCTCTTAAGGCGGAGAAAAAAAAAGAAGAGAGCCCTTGTGGAGAGTTGTGTTTTCGCAGCTAGAGTCCACCCGAGTTGATGTCATTCACCACCGTCGCTTTTTCAATGACCCATGACTCGCATCGTCAGGGGAATATCCGATCTGTCCGCTTACATGGCGGACGCAAATGCACGTATCCGATTCATATCGGATTTATTTTCACATATCAACGGATCTGAGAATATCAGAATCATGTGGAATATCATGTGCTTGTTTCCTGCTTACACGTTCATGGGTCATAATCAATCTGTGCCACATGGGAGGAAAACAAAAAAAAAAAAATCGGAATTGGGTCACTTGAACCATGTAGTGCAAATGCAGCCCAAACCCTTCACGCTAGCTGTAGTTGTGAAGTACATTTCTAGCATTAAAACCTGGTTACCCCAAAAGTTAAAGAGAGAAAATGATCTTTAAAGATTTCTTTCCAATTCCACTGAAAGACCCACCGTCTACTTCTACATGTATAACCTGATCTACCTACGGATAAACATCACTGCCAAATGTTATAGAATTACACGTTTACAATGGAGAATGCGTTTATCAGAACCGTTCACATGGGTCTCATCGGCTGATTTAAAGAGTCGCTCGGAGAATTGAAACACGAGCCCGGTCATCCTCATGTATGATCATGCCGACACCGGTGGAGAAATAATCTCCGATTCATTCTGCCAGTTCTGCTGAATACATCTCTTGATATTGATGTCTTTTTAATTAGGCCATTTAAACATTTTAAAACTCTGCTGTAATCTGTATAGAGTATTAAGCACTCTTCTTTGTTTGGTGGTGGTGGTGATGATGACGATGATGATGAGATGGTGCAGGAGCAGGATCACAGGACATTTCCCAACCAGTACCCGATTACAAACTGACATGACTAGGCTTATGTCTGTCTGGCTAGGGAATGTGACTAACCAAATCATGAGAAAAGCACATCTGAGTAGCAAGGTTTTAGAGATATGAAGACAGACTGATTGCAGGTTGTTAAACTGGCTCCTTACACACAATCTTTGCAGGAAAATAAAATGATTTCCTCAGAGATTAACCTCAACAACTGCCAAATATAAGGGATGTGCTGATGAAAAATAATCACCAGTCAGTTATTTGGGGGAGAAAAAATGAAAAGAAAAAAAATACGTTGAAATTGTCTGTAATAAATCACGGTTAGAGTAAATGCTGGAGTATTGCAGTGAAAACATTTCAAATAAAGACAGCAGAAACGGTGTAATCACAGTAGCAACAGCACTGTAAATAAATGCAAAATTGACAGCAGAAGCTGAAGAGGTATAAAACATTTTTCACCAAGCACCTGTTCTCTTCCCAAAGCCCCAGAGAGCATGAGAGAGAGGGAGAGCAAGCACACGAGAGAGAGAGAGAGAGAGAGAGAGAGAGAGAGAGGGAGGGGAGAGGGAGAGCAAGCACGAGAGAGAGAGCAAGACAGAGAGAAAGGAGTGAGAGAGAAAGCAGACGAAAGAGAGAGAGAAAGAGAGTGAGAGCAAGCATGAGAGAAAGCGCAAGAGAGAGCATGACAGAGAGAAAGAAGGAGAGAGAGAAAGTGGAAGAAAGAGAGCGAGAGAGAAAGAGTGAGAGCAAGCATGAGAGAGAGAGCGCAAGAGAGAGCACGATAGAGAGAAGGAAGGAGAGAGAGAAAGCGGAAGAAAGAGAGAGAGAGCGAGAGAGAAAGAGAGTGAGAGCAAGCATGAGAGAGTGCAAGAGAGAAAGGAGGAGAGAGAGAAAGTGGAAGAAAGAGAGAGAGCAAGACAGAGAGAGAGAGAAAATTCTCCTTAGTGACCTATGGTTCTTCAGCACAGGATCATCCGTCAAACTATAACACTGCACTATAAACACATCAGGCCAGTCTAGCAGAAGGCCAAGGACAACCTACTGCAGACAAAGTCACAGCACACACAGTGCTCAAGCCCACTCCAGCAGCACAGCATGCATCTGGAGAACACATTCTACCTCATTGCCAATCCAGATGGAGGTTAATAAACAGAGCCACTGAATGGAACTGTAGGTAATGTGCTAAGCCATATAATTAGTACACATTTAGAAAATAAGACAACTCCTCAAATAAAATTTATATGTACAGATAGAAGACAAAGAAAAAAAAAAACAGTGTCCTTGTTATGCTGTATGAGGTATACTGCTTGAGATGGAAAGGTCCGTGCAAATCAATATAAAGCTATTCCAAGTGATCACCTTTACCCAGTGATGAAACGTTTCTATCCTGATGGGAGGGGTCTCTTAAAGGACGAGCACGGGGAACGAGGGAATGGGATTTCAAATCATACACTATGGCCTTCAGTCACCAGATCTCAAGCCATCGATCATTTCTCCGGTCATTTCTTTCCTATCTGTGTCGCAGCAGCACGAACATCCAAGAACATCAATACACTGAGTGAACAGTGGTACGTACTCAAACAGACGGTCATTCGATCTACACTGATTTACAGAGAGACCATTTCGCCTTCTCATTAACCCCGGGGTCGTAATGACCTTGCAATCTATGAAAAAGATCTAAAAATATCAGTACCTAAAAACAAATGACTACATTTGCTTGTAAGATACATACAGGTTGCACATTTTGGGAAAGAAGTGAATTTAAAAAAACTAACAAATAATTAGCACCAAATAAAATACAGCGTTAAATAATAACAGTACTAATAAAAGATCAGAACAGATTCCGTTCATTATATAAAGGCAAATAAATTAAAGACACCGTTAAAGCCACTTTTTATATTTATCAAATATCCATCCATCCATCTTCAACCGCTTACTCCTTTTCAGGGTCACGGGAACCTGGAGCCTATCCCAGGAGGCATCGGGCACAAGGCGGGGTACACCCTGGACAGGGTGCCAGTCCATCACAGGGCACAATCACATACACACTCACACACCCATTAGGTGACTACGGACACCACGCTACGGACACTTTAGACACGCCAATCACCCTACCATGCATGTCTTTGGACTGGGGGAGGAAACCGGAGGAAACCCCCGACACACGGGGAGAACATGCA
>JAFFST010053831.1:29983-45033 GCA_022414735.1 Noturus placidus | reverse complement strand
ACATTTATTCATTTAGCAGACGCTTTTATCCAAAGCGACTTACAGATGAGACACACTCTCTCACCAATGGGAGCAGAGCTGCATGCAAGGTGCTAGCTTGCCATCGGGGGCAACTTAGGGTTCAGTGTCTTGCCCAAGGACACTTCGGCATGGGATCACCCGGGCCGGGATTCCAACCACCAACCCTACGATTCCCACAAAAACTCAGATTCTGTGATTCTGCAGTAATGTTTCAAAAGAAGAATTATTAAAGTAATGAAAAGAAGAGAAAACAAAACAACACACACATTTCTAACATAATATATGAACAAATCTGTGTAATGTTCACATGGTGAACTTTTTCTCTGATCTGCAGTGACTGGTGGAATTTGACGCTCACTTCATTGTCGTCCTGTTTAATCTTTATACATTTATTGCTTTTTAGTTGAAACCAGTTGATTTTTTTTTCAGTCTCCTCCATAATAAATATAGTTGATCGGTCCATACAGGATTTCAGAGTTTTTTAAGATTGTTGTGGCCAAAAATGCTAGATTTTTCTGCGTTTTTGTATTCTTTATTTAAAAATTTGCGATGCAGCTTGTGGAGTTTTTTGTGCTCTTTTGTATAAAACTACTCGAGTTGGCGAAACTGCAATCGCACAAAATAGTTTTGCGTAGTCTATCGCAGTGATGTTTGTCGGTACACGAGGCGTTTTAGCTGGACTCGTGTTCGACGCACATGAATTGAAGACGTTTTCGGACGAAGGCGTGTCGTGATGACGGAAAACGTGCAGTAATTTAGAAAGACTGCAGGTTCGCTTGATTTTAGCGTTCATTTTTGAGATCGCACAATCGCAAAAATGAATTGTTTAATTGAATCATGAAACCTCAATGTTAATTCAATATACTTGTTTAATTTTAGCTAAAACGAAGATACATACTTTCAACCAACAGATTGTTTTTTTTTAAGGTAAAAGCCGTTGTTTTATTAACTGAGGATTGTTATTATAATTTTTGTGTCCATCCATCTTCAACCGCTTACTCCTTTATCAGGGTCATGGGGAACCTGGAGCCTATCTCAGGAGGCATCGGGCACAAGGCGGGGTATTTTTGTATCATTTTATTATAATTTTTGTACACTGTTTTGTTTGTATTTAGATCTTTTTTAAATTTCATCCCTTCAGACCTTTTCTTGTTTTATTCTTGTCTGGGTTTTTATTCACTGTACACATCAAGTGGACAGACATTGATGCAGTAAAGCCATTTTAATTGGATTTAACAATAACGATTCGAATGAATCTGAGGAGAAATGAATGAGATCAGATGGTGATGAATTTATACCTTTGTAATGTTCCAATTTTCTGAACAATCTACTTCTCTGGTTGAATTTATATTACTGACTGTTGTTTTTAAATATATTTATATACACTATCTAAAAATAAACCAATTAATCCTTCAATAATTAGGCTTAGCAAATGATAACTAAGTCAGGGACCTAATTATAAGCGATTCTTTATTACATAAGTGATGATTATTCTCAAAATGCATCTGCAATTATGAAAGAAGTTAACCGACTATAACGCCTCAAGGCGGAATCCCAAACGGCTTCCTACTGGCTATCTAGGGCACTTTACATGGCGTAGATGCCACTATTTAGTACACTATCTAGTGCACTTGCACAGGAAGTAGAACTCCATTTAGGAGTCCGCCACTGATTGTTAGCCGAGCAGCTCAGTTCAGCTAGCACAGTTCGGGTGAAATCACCTGGGTTTTTTTTAAAGCAGAACATTAACTAACTTTAGATTTAAGTCGATCACATCTTATTGTTTTTTCTTTCTGTGAAGTGATTTCAGAAATATTTTCATGCACGAATGAGTAGCATTAGCTGTGAGAAAAGCAGCGCTTCTTCTAGTCATGTTACTTTATGGGACATTACCGCCACCTACTGTTCTGGAGTGTGGCATAGCAAAACTAAAACTAAAAAAAAAAAACAACAACAAAAAAAAACAACAGCAAACAAAGACAAAAACAAATTATTATTATTATTATTATTATTAATAATAATACATCAAATTCTACGCTATGAATTACTGTTCAAATTATTATTTATTCACACCAGGTTTTATTTGGGTTTCTGATTTTGATGTATTCAGTTGACACGTTCCTAATCCCACATGAGATTCATTTCCATACTCTTTTGCAGAGATTTAGTAGAAGCACTAAATACACATATGTGACTCATGTAGCATTTTTTGTACTTTTTTTTTATTTTTTTATTTAATGAACACTATTTTCTCAACTTTTTTGGAAGGACCACCTTCCAAAACATCAAGTCTTTATATTCACACTGTCCCTGAAAGAGGACTCAGATCCTCTTGGTCCACTTTAGCAGTAATGGGGTCTCAGAACTCTGTGGGTTCATACTGTTGCCTTTTTAGGGCCTAGTCTTCCTAGAATGCTGTGCATTTTTAGTAAAGCAATATTGTGCAAGATGGCTGACATGCTAATGTTCCTGTACAACATGCTTTTACAACTACAAAAGAGAAATCCATACATTTAAAACCATACATTTCTGGCACTTTTTTCCACTTTAACCTGGCACTGCAAGGCGGTCTGGTTAATTCCAACATCTTTTAGTTTTGCTGAAAACTGAAGAAACACTTTTGAATTGCTGTGGGTGGTTGATAGTTGTTTGGAGAGGTGCAGCCGGTTCCTCATCTGTTCATAACATCCCTCTTCCAGCAGAAGCAGCCATGATTTATACAGAGGTCTGTATGATAATTTGCGAAGTGAAAAATCAAATAAGCCCGGTGCAATTTGTGCTCACAATGCATGTTTTTTGGTGAACTGTACCCAGACCCCCTCCGAAGATGGCCTCGATTCGGTTCTCTTTAAAAGGGTCTGAGATCCTTTGGAGTGTACACACAGGGGCCATAAAATCAGAAAACCGTGCTCAGACCCCTGAAAAAGACCAAGTTAGTTGAAAACACCCTAAATGATCAGCTGGCAAAGATAGTCTACCAAACCTGCGAGCTGGCAAATCAAACACCAGAAAGCATCTCCAAAACCAAGTCTTTTAAAGTTCAGCTGTAGTCTCTCACATGAGACCTCTACTAAGCAAAACGCTTTTATTCCAAACGACTTACAAATGAGGAAACACATGCAAAGCGATATATCAAACAGAGAACTATACAAGTGGTGCTACCATACATGGTTTTTAATTGAGTTCTAGAGCGGCAAAGTGTACAGAGCGGAGATTAAAATTTTTTTTTATTATTAAAGAGGGGGAAAAGAGGACAATTTATGGGTTAGTTGAGTGTTCACGGAAGAGGTGGGCCTTTAGCCATTTTTTTTCCCTGAAGACAGTGATGGATTCTGCTGTCCAGATTGAGGTTGGAAGTTAATTACACCACTGCAGGACAGTCATTTTGAAGGTTCTGGAATGGCATTCAGCTACAAGTGCATTTGTTGGGATTTCATTGCATTAGTTAGGATGTTAGGATTTTGAGGAGGCCTGCGGTACAGTCGGTGTTCCAGTTCATCCCAAAAGCGTTCAGTGGGGTTGAGGTCAGGGCTCTGTGCAAGGCACTCAAACTCTTCCACCTTCTTCCAACCTTAACACATCATATCTTCTAGGAGCTTGCTTTGTGCTCCTAGTTCCAGTGAATGGAAAGTGTTCAAGGACATTCTATACAATTGTGGAGGAACCACATACGAGTCTGATGGTCAGGGGTCCACAAACTGTTGGCCATATAGTGTAGCCTCATATAGTTCACAAGGTGAAGAGACTAAAAGGGAAAAGTGGCTATATGACAGCTGTATTTATTGCGAAGACTTATACACCACTTTGTTGAGTCTCAGCATGCAAGTGCACAAGAAGGTATCCAGGGATTTTTTTTTTTCATCTCGGAAACATTGCTCAAAAAAGAAATATGTTACACAATACAGGAAAAAAAAAACAGTTCATGCTTTAATAACCTCTAGGTTGGACTATTTTAACACCTTGTTGTCTGGTTGAAATCTCAGACCCATAAACAAGCTCATTTAGCCCAGAATGCAGCAGTCGGCGTACTGTATGAACTAGAAAGTTTGATTACATCACCCCTATTGTATCCACACTATATTGACTCACACAACGATTATAAAATTCTATTCTCGCCCCACAGTACCTAAGCAAAATTTTGGTCTATTATAATCCACAATGTCTGCTACAAGGAAAAGCAGGGTCTTTATGAGTACCTAGAATATTGAAACTTACAGCAGGAGGAGCTATGAAGCCCTGCGTGCTATGGAATGGTCTTTTTATTAGTGTTTAGACATAATTAATTCCAGGTTGAAAACTTTTTTTACTCCGGTATTAAATAGCTGTTTTATTGGGTAAAGGTGCAGCTCTATGTGTTCATGGACAGAGAAATTGTCAACTGGGATGTTTTGATGCCCAAACACAATCATACGATCATTCTTGACATTTTCATAGCAGGACACTGCTGTCACACTGCTTCAATTATGACTCATTTTAGAGAATGCACCGTTTGTGTCAAATCCATAAGAACCACTGATCCTCTCATGGTCTTCTTTGACAACAGTACCGTGTTTGTCTCCTCAGTTATCTTGCTTAAGGCAATGCCGGGCTTTTGCGCCTATATTATTTATTTATTACTTGTTAATCCGTGATCTATCATTGGTCGACGAGATTCACATACCAAATTGTAAATAAAATGTTACGTTTGAAGATACAAATATGTTTGTTGAGGAATTTTTTCAGATTGTGCGTAAAAGCTACGAGCTGTAGTATGGTTTTTCTTTTGTGTGAACGTGCTGATGTTTTTGGAGAGTGCTCAGTTGAGTAAAACTTTTTCCACACTGTATGCACTGATAGGGTTTTTCCCCTGTGTGAATGAGCTGGTGTCTCTGGAGTGTACTCAAGTGAGAAAAACTCTTCCCGCACTGTGAGCACTGATAGGGCTTCTCTCCTGTGTGAATGCGCTGGTGTCGTTGGAGAGTACTCAGGTGAGTAAAACTCTTCTGGCACTGTGAGCACTGAAACGGCTTCTCCCCTGTGTGGACACGCTGGTGTAATCGGAGATTGACCTGTTGCGTGAAACACTTTCCGCACTCCGAGCAGTGATACAGCTTCTCTCCCGTGTGAACGCGCTGGTGTCTTTGGAGAGTACTCAGCCGAGTGAAACTCTTCCCACACTGTGTGCAGTGACATGGCTTTTCCCCAGTGTGAAGACGCTGGTGAAGTTGGAGATTGACCTGTTGCGTAAAACTCTTCCCGCACTCCGAGCACTGATACGGCTTCTCTCCCGTGTGAACAAGCTGGTGTCTTTGGAGAGTACTCAGCCGAGTAAAACTCTTCTCACACTGTGAGCAGTAAAATGGTTTCTCTCCTGTGTGAATGCGCTGGTGAAGTTGGAAGCTTGTCTGTTGTGTAAAACTCCTCCCACACTGTATGCAGTGATACGGCTTCTCCCCCGTGTGAATGCGCCTGTGTAGCTGGAGATTACCTGGTCGAGTAAAATTCTTCCCACACTCCGAGCACTGATATGGCTTCTCCCCCGTGTGCATGTGCTGGTGCAACTGGAAATGATTTTGCCGAGTAAAATCCTTTCCACACTGTGAGCAGTGATACAGTTTCTCTCCTGTGTGAATGCGCTGATGTATCTGGAGATTAACAGGTCTTGTAAAACTCTTCCCACACTCCGAGCAGTGATATGGCCTCTCTCTTGTATGAACGTGCTGGTGTTGTAGAAGATAACTCGGATGAGTAAAGCTCTTCCCACAGTCCGAGCAGTGATAGATTTCTTTCTGCACTTCTCCGGACTTAGTGTGGAGGGTACCAGAGGACATTTGCGGGCTGCTGGAGCTGTTTGCGGACATCTGATTATTAAGTTTAATCACTCCACGTTTCAGCAGTCTCACATATTCTTCATAATGGCATCTTTTGATGTGTTTATGGAGGTAAATTTGAGATGTGTAGGATAAGGAACACAACGAACAGGAGAAGACTTGCAACGGGAAGCTCTTCATTTCTGCAGAAGGAAATTGAAACATGTTTTAGAACCAGTAATTGTGTATGCCTGAAAAAATACCTGTCAACCTCACTGAAAAGCAAAAGCTCCAAATCCAGGGCCAGCTAAAGGAGACCACTTGTCATCAGCCCTCTGAGAGAGACAATTTGGAATAATCACCATTGCAAGGGTACACAGAATTCCTTTAAAAATGACAAATCAGTGCCCACCAACCTTGGACTTCACTGTGCTGCTTCGGCCAAGATACCGCTGGCAAGCATCAGTATAGAAAGACATGCATAGTGACTGTGGGTGTCATAATGTTGATTTATCCCTTGGTACTGGCTTCAGTAGTACCATCCATCCATCCATCTTCAACCGCTTACTCCTTTTCAGGGTCACGGGGAGCCTGGAGCCTATCCCAGGGAGCATCGGGCACAAGGCGGGGTACACCCTGGACAGGGTGCCAGTCCATCGCAGGGCACAATCACATACACACTCACACACATGTTCATACACTACGGACACTTTAGACACGCCAATCAGCCTAACATGCATGTCTTTGGACTGGGGGAGGAAACCGGAGTACCCAGGGGAAACCCCCGACACACATGGCCCTGGTGGGACTCGAACCCCGGACCCTGGAGGTGGGAGGTGGACGTGCTAACCACTAAGCCACCGTGCACCCCTGGTTCAGTAGTACTTGCGGCTTTAATTAGGCATTACCTAATTCCCAGTGTGATTGATCGAGACTTTGTCACAGGGACACCAAACATATCCCCACAGCTTTACTGCATGGGTGGTGGTAGCCACTTCAATTCTGCCAATTCCCTGTACTCTTGTGTCAGAACCCCCTAGGCAGTGGCCACCAACTGATATGATACCCAATTGCAATACTTGCACCCATCCAGTAATCTATCACTATCTACATGTACAGCCCTATCCAGTGCAAAATACAAAAGTGCATTCTATCAACAACAACAACATAAAATTCTATCAAAAACAGAAGTACTCCTGCTAGTTATTTAGGTTTAGGTCTAAGAACCCCATCTTGCAAAAAAAAAAAAAACCCTGTTGGAAGAGGTTGTTACCACATGAAAGCACAATATCTTTTTAATAAATAGAAATATTAATTCAGTTAGCCTTTGTTTGAAGTCCACCAATGACTCAGTGGTTCAGACAGCCAGGGGAGTTCATTGCCCCACCTAGGTGCCAGAACAGAGAAGGGTCTTCCTTGCATGGCTTCCTTGAGGGATGGTGGGTTAAGACGAGCGGGACTAAAGAGTTTTAAAATCTGATGCGATGAGCTACAGGAAGCCAGTGGAAGTAAATGCAGAAATGGGGTGGTGTGGGACAACTTGGGCAGATTGAAAACAAGCCTTGCAGCTGCATTCTGGACTCAGCTGCAAGGGCTGTATTGCATGCAGGGGCAGCTCTGCCTGGAACTTCACTTTGAACAGAGATGTGTGAACTGCACCCTGTAAACTACAGTTGAATTCCATAAAGGGAACTCTGCTGGGGTTCTTAGCTGCTGAAAGGTTGAACAAAGTTTGGTCTACGTGGGACATCATCCTTCTCTAGCACAGCCATTGTTACACTGCTTACCTGTATGAGAACTACAGGCTTTTCTAACTGGGCAGGCCCATCTGGCAGCATACAGACGCCAGAGTCTAACCCTAAACCTACCCTAACCCTGGCTGGCAGGGTGTGAAGTCCACACACCTAACCCACCCAAATCACCAACCCTGACAGTATGGGTAGAGGAACACCCAATCACAGCATTGTTAGACTCAGGTAGCAGCACGGTGACCCTGGCCAGACCAACGATCCAGCCAAAAAGGAACAACAGGAAAGGAACCATCATGGTGCCATGTGTACTTTGAAATGCACGGGAAGTCCCCGCTTCTGAGGTACACATTCAGCGCAAAACAGGTACCTGGCCATTCCTGGTGGGCGTCATTCCAGACCTTCCAGTGCCGCTACTCCTGAGAAGAGACTGCCAGGCTTCCCAACCAGCCCAGCTCCCACGACCAAGAGGGCACCACGACGAGGGAAGGCTCCACAGGTTCAGCAGGCCTACATGGCCCAGGATGAGGGGGACGCCATGGCAGAAGGTGAGCCACATACATGTACTAATCCAATGTCTTCTGTGCTCCAACAGGTGAAACAACAGGGGAACTTTGGGCGGGAGCAGAAAGATGATGACTGTCTGAAACATTGTTGGGCACAGGTGCAACAGATCGCGGGGGTTGACCAGAATCCGGACCAAGGATTCCCAACAGCATACTTTCTGGTCAGGGGCGTCTGCTCTATTACAGGACCAACCATAGAGGAGAAACCGGTGACTTGCTGGTGGTCCCTAAGACAAGGACCCGGTTACTGATGCACCTGGCCCATGCCCATCCACTCGGGGGCCACGAAACACACTGGAGAAACTGAAGGACCACTTTATCTGGCTTGGAATGGACACAGAGGTTTGAGGCTTCTGTCAGCAGAGCTCCCAGTGCCAACGCACTGCTCCAAGGAAGCCCCACCAGCACTCCTCTTCCCATCATAAGTGCCCCCTTCGAGAGGATCAGCATGGACCTCGTAGGGCTGCTCCTGAAATCCGCCTGGGGTCATGAATACATCCTTGTCATCATGAACTACGCCACGAGGTACTCCGAGGCAGTGCCACTACATAAAGCCACCTCCCACAACATTGCTAAAGGACTTGGGCAACCGTGTGGAGATTCCGAAGGACACACTAATAGACCAAGGTACACCCTTTACATCCAAACTATTGTCTGATCGGATGGTGATCTTGAGGACTACTGGACGTAGCCTGGGAAGCTTGGGAGGAACAACCCTCACCATTTCACTCAATCGAGGTTGTACAAGAGATGCAGGAGCGGATCAACGGAGTAGTCCTGATCATACAGGAACACATGAAAGCCGCTCAGGAGGAACAAAGAAGAACATACAATTGTATGACAACCACGGGAGTTCCAGCCTGGCGATCAGGTGCTCCTGCTAGTATTGAACACCTCCTATAAATTCCTGGCCCTATGGCAAGGTCCATATACAGTCCTCGAGAGGGTGGGCACTGTGAACTATCGTCTGCAGCAGCTCGGTAAGAAGAAGTGAATCGAGCCTGCTCCAGTGCTGTCTGCATTTGTTATGACTTCTCAACGACTCCAGGGATGACGCAGCTGGTCCACCATGAAATTAAGACCTGCCCGGGAGTTGTTGTTAGACAGCGGCCCTACCATGTCCCAGAGGCCCGCCGCAAGGTTATCGAGGAGGAGGTTGGCCGGATGCTTCAAGACAACATAGAGGAGTCTGCCAGCCCCTGGTCCAGCTCCATCATGATTTTGCCGAAGCCCAATGGAAGTATTTGCCTTTGCAATGACTTCCAGAAGCTGAACCAGGTCTCAAAATTTGACAGCTATCCCCTCCCCTGAGTGGATATCCACACTAGACTTCACAAAAGGTTACTGGTAAGTAGCACTGGCCCCAGAAGCAAGACTAAAGACTGCCTTCAGTACTGCGAACGGCCATTGACAGTACTGGGTTCTCCACTTTGGGCTACACAGAGCGCCCACAACATTCCAGAGACTGTTGGACATCGTCCTATGAGAACATTGTGCCTACCTGGACGATGTGGTCATACACTCCTCCCCTTAGTCTGATCATCCGTTCAACCTGAGGGAGGTTCTGAAGGAGCTCCAGAAGGCTGGGCTGACAGTCAACCCATAAAAGTGTCAACTGGGGCTGACCGAGGCACAGTACCTAGGATACCTTCTCAGCCATGGCCTCTTAAAGCCGCAAGCAAAGAACATCAAGGCAGTTAAAGACTACCCTCGGCCTACGTCGAAAAGACTGGTACGTGCCTTCTTGGGGTTGGCGGGGTTTTACCACAGATTCGTGCTGAACTTCTCCTCTGTAGCCTCCCATCTCTCAGAGCTCACAAAGAAGAGACAACTGGACCTGGTGAAATGGTCTGAAGAGGCTCAGCAGGCGTTCCAAGCCCTGAAAGAGGCTCTCACTAGCACTCCAGTACTACGTAACCCGGACCCTACCATTCATGGTACACACGGATGTGTCAGAGACCTCTCACAGACTTTTGACGGAAAAGAGCACCCGGTCCTCTACATCAGTAGGAAGCTGTCCCCGGCTGAGAGGAAATATGCTGCTGTGGAGAGAGGCCCTGGCAATAAATTGCACCATCAAGGAGCTGTGCTACTACCTGGCAGGTCGACACTTCTCTCTGGTGACAGACCTCGCACCACTGCAGTGGATGGCCAAGGCCAAGGACACCAATACCAGGGTAACATGATGGTTCATTTCGTTCCAGGACTTCTCTTTCCAGATCCAATACCGGGCAGGAGCACAGCATGGGAACTCAGATAGCCTCTCATGATGCGACGTGCTGTGTGCCCAACACACAGCGGCTCGGAGCTGAGGGGGTAGTACTGTGACGACAGGCCGGCACACAAAATAATAAAAAAACACTCCTCTTGCGACCTCCACCAGAGTGCTGAAAGGACAACTCGGCTACAGCACTACTTATGTTTTGGACAGCCGGAGAGTGCGTGGCTGCAAGGCGGGGCTGCAGAAACGCACATGGCTGGTGGCTAAGTATCAATATGGAAGCTCTCCACCATCCAGCAGCCAGTGGGAGCGTATAAAAGGGCCTACCTCCTCTAACAAAGGGAGAGATGGTCCCCGAAATCATGCTAACATTTTGTTTTCTATTTTTCACTGTGGATACAGACACAGCAGAAGACTTTGCTCCCTGGCTTCCTCCCTAGAGCTCCCTGACCACCAAACAGGACCTCAACTTCTCTGGAAGACCCCATCGCACCATCTACAACCCCGAGGATGACACCAACCCCTGAGCATCTCACCCACACTGCTGAATAAAACTATCCACATTCTGCACCTAAGTGGCCTCCTGTGTGTCTGTGCTACACAAGCCTTGGTGGATTCAGGCTGGGTGTGGTCCATGAAGCACCAAAACCTGATTGGGGCGGCTGTGGCTCAGTCGGTAGAGCGGGTTGTCCACTACTCCACTAACCGTGGGGTTGGCGGTTCGAATCCCGGCCCGGGTGATCCCATGCCGAAGTGTCCTTGGGCAAGACACTGAACCCTAAGTTGCCCCCAATGGCAAGCTAGCACCTTGCATGGCAGCTCTGCTACCATTGGTGTGTGAATGTGCTCTCATTAGTAAGTCGTTTGTAAATGTAAAAATGTAAAATGATATGTCTGTAAAGCTGCTTTGAGACAATGTACCATTGTAAAAAGCGCTATACAAATTGATAAATTATTAATTATTATTAAAGATGAGGCATTAGGAAAGTGTTGGGAGGGATGAGATGTCACATCCCATTCTGATCTGACTTGGAGACTATTTATCACCATCCCAAAGGACAGTGATTGCCAGGTTGCAAGCATAATTCAGGCACATCCCCATGCAGCACCACACTGAAGCTTTCCCTGGCATGACCATGCGCAGCATTATAATTTGCTTGAGCACAAAGGAAAAGTATTTCAGCAGAAATTAAGTAAGAATTACAGGTCACACTGTACTAGTGCTCAAGCCAGTCCTTATCTGCATGGACTTCGACCAGATGAACTAAATTAAAAGCCTATCCAATCAATTGTATTCATGAGCTCCTGGATCAGCTGGGGTAGGAGCTACATTTCAAAGACAAATAGGATGCAGTCTACAGCCTGACAGTGCATATTCTGCTGCTTTTTACATGTCTTTGTAATCTGTAGTAATAACTAACAGCAGCATATGTATGTGAGTAATAAGGTGAAGTCAACCTCACAATTACCATTTGATGACTTTTTGTTCCATAGGTAGTCGAATGTAACACCGAGATGTTTGGCGTACACCTCTTCGTACCACACCAAGAGCTGCTGCCCTGGTTCGATGGGTTGACAACAACGGTATAGAATGCCTCCTTGATACTGGAACGCCATGAGATTCTTCTCCTCATTGCTACGAGCACAATTCACATACCTAAAAACACAAAAAATGAGGAGAAGACAATGGTTTTCTACCAAATAAAATTGATAACTAGACCCAAGACCCAACAGCTGGCAGAAATAAACAGTGAATTCTTCACCTCATCCAGTTAGCATGTGTCTCTCTCGTGGCATCTACGTATTCCTCACACTGTATGCTCTTGTATATCTGAAATAAACATTAATACGTTATTTACTTATATAAAAACTAAGAAAACAGCTGAAATGCAAAAGATCTGTCAAATGTGCCTACATTTTACTGCCTTTTCTTTTAAACTATATGTGAATGATATTTGAAGGATCTGCAGCGGTTTTGGTGGCAGAATCATTGCTGTAGATTCTGTGCATCCCTGTGAGGGACAGAATGCTGCATCTACATGGTTTACCCGTGCTAAATATTTTACAGACTAAAAAATAAGGCCCTATCTGCAACACTTGATATTCATAATTCGGTCATAACCAACTATAAGAAAGTAAATTGCAAACTTAACTCACCACCCAAGAGTAGACACTGTTCATGGCTTCCTCTCGGTCTACCAGATCTCCCTGGTAGGGCCCAAAGTGTACACCCACTGGAAGAGTCTCGCCCTTATTAAACACTCCCAGGCCTGAGTCAGAAATACTAGACTTCAGGATCTCTAGGCCGAGTGGAAGGGTTTGTCTGGCTCGGTCAGCGGCCCCCATGGGAACAAGAGTATCATGGATGAAGAGAGCTGGGCCGTGAACCTCACACTCACTGATGAAGAAGGATCTGCAATCCTCACAGTCTGGAAGGAAATGGTACAAAAGTAAGACCCTATGCCAATATTGCTCAAATATTTAAATGCAAAACTTGTTAACTTGAGTGTTTTCTTGTTTCTTTATTTCCAGGCTTCTAAAACCGTAATTACAAGAGGCAATCAGACATTATAACAACTTTCTAATCTTCCTGTAACAGGTCATCATCATACCAGGCCAATGCCAGGGGTGTCTGATCATATCTGCAAAGGGTTAAGCAGGAGCCACACCTAATTTCACCTGTTTAATCAGTTGATTGTAGCTTTCAAAGGTGTGGCTTCTGCAAGGTTGGAATGCAAACTTTCACCCACACAGGCCCTTTCTGGATAAGATTGGACAGCCCTGGCCTATAGGACTTTGTAACCAAGGACGAACACACGAGAAAGCACCCTTAAGGTCTTATAGGCTACTAATGAATCCCTGCTGTCTTACAGAGATAGTCATCATCTTCAGGTTCCTCCTCTTTTATAGGCTTCTTCTGAAATACTTCATTGTCTTCGTCCACAATGACGACACGTCTCACAGACGGTGTTCCTTCACCTGAAATTTTATAAGTGGAATTTAAATCCAGTCACTTTGAGTAACACTGTGAAGCACAAAACACAACAATGTGACTAATTACACTGGTATGATGGATCCCTCAAACTTACAGAGATATTCATCTTCTTCAGATTCTTCCTCTTCTTTTACGGTCTTCATTAATTGTCTATCTGATTGGTCAACAGGGCTGACATTTTTCTCAGATCTTTCTCCATCTGAAATTTTGTTTTAATTAATTATTGCCAAGTAAACATATAGAGAAATGGAATTTCTGAAAATGGTTCAGTCAGAAAGTAAGTCTAGTAAGCACTGAACCCTACAGCGGACTCTAATGCATCCTGCTGTCTTACAGATGTAGCCTTCATCTTCAGGTTCCTCCTTCTTTACAACCTTCTGTTGGTCAACGATGGTTACACATCCCCCAGAGATTAATGTCCCACCAGCAGAAGTTGTACAAGTCTGCATATCTTCACATAGCTGATGACCAAAAAACAATAACACTTATTCACCAAAGAATCTCAAACCACAGTCAAAGTATGCACTGAAGAGTTTAGATTCTCAGCATGGTAATTTCTGGTTTTTATCACTGATGTCTGATGTTGGATCTGATGACTTTAATATTGATTTGGTGTTCCTGTTGGTTGCTTATTAGTTTAGGTGTGTAGTCAAGAGTGGTTTCAAGCCCTACAAGGTGTGAGTTACGGGCAGGGATTACTCTGAGATACTTTCAAGATATCCTTGATCCAAACTGGAATTCTGTATGGCTCTACTCTTCCTCCCTTGGCTAAGAACATGCTTTGTATAATTAGATTTGCCGCATGCAGTTAGTCTCGCATTCTTACCCAGAACGACAATCAAGATCCTAACCAGCACACTCTATATTAAAGGCCCTTTTCACTGTTACTGTAAGTTTCATGCTGCTAGATCATCCTTGACCGCTTAGCAGCATTCAGAGCAATACCATCCTGGCCATGCTCATGAAAATTGTGATCAAGTCTGGCGATTTATCTCTTACTTGGAGGGTCGGTCATTTCGGGTGACATGGAGGGGATGCATATTTGCTCCAGACTCTCAATTGGTCTCCCACAAAGCTCAATGCTTGACCATCCTGCATTCTTCCTTGTATACCCATTATTTCAACGGTCAACCTCAGTAAGACTGTGCATATCCCAGGAGATCCATCCCCATGTCAAGGTCTCATGATCTCCCTGGACAACTATCAGATTACCCCATCTGACACTGCACGCAACCTTGAAGCAGTTCTCGCCTCATATTGCTAACCTGACTGCATCAGGAGGATCTGGCCATTTCTATCCACAGAGGTCTCTAAGGTGATCCTCACCTGTCATCACAAGATTAGACTACTTCAATTTGCCTCCTGTACTTGGTGGTAGAATGTACACCCAACCCAACCCCCGCTGCCTGTGCGAACAGTCGAGTCACTTGCTGGCTTCAAATAAAAATTGAAGAGCTACATCTTCACCAAGCACTTAAAGGAGCCCTATATATACATGCACACATATATATATATATCCACACACATGCACACATACATACACACACAGTGCCTTGCAAAAGTATTCGGCCCCCTTGAACTGTTCAACCTTTCGCCACATTTCAGGCCTCAAACATAAAGATATAAATCTGTAATTTTTGTGAAGAATCAACAACAGGTGGGACACAATCATGAAGTGGAACGAAATTTATTGGATATTTCAAACTTTTT